>VZSF01008308.1:54195-98449 GCA_013398295.1 Chionis minor | reverse complement strand
ACCAGAGGGGGGGAAAAAGGGGGAAAGGGGGAAAAAAAAAAAAAAAAAAAAAAAAAACAAACCAAAAAAGAGAAGAGAAGGAGAGGGACATTGTAAGTCTCAGAGTGAGCTCCTGACGTGTTCTGTGGAGTCATGAAAGCAGAGTCCCTCTCTGGCTGCACGTTCAGGACTTGAGAGGGCTGACTGTTGAAAATGCCGAGTGGTCACAGCAAAACCGGATCTAGCTGTTCTCTCTGCCTCCATTTATCACCGTAATGTTGGCAAGAGATAGCGGACAATCTCTTAATTTCTAAAATCACAGTTCACGCCAGCGGTTGGCTCCTGACCGCTGACATCCCAAAGCCATTTTCATTCTCCTTGAGGCCCTGCCTGAAGTACTTGAGAACCACATGAATACCCTTATTGAAATTACTGAGAATCATGTGCTTCAAGTTAAGGGCAGTAAGTCAGTGCTACTACGCTTTTTTTTCTCCTTAATATTTCATATTTTTTGCAAATATTCACCAGATTCAACCAGTTTCTTAAAGCGCAATGCTATGGAATGCCCCTGAAAAGAAATAATGTTTGGCTCTTTTTCTGGTTTTCTCCAAGTATTATTTGCTTTAGAAGTTTTTATTGCTCTGGTTTGGCGTTTGTGGGGTTTTTTTGGTGTAGCCGTATAAAATTGTAAGTGTCTATTAATGCATTTTGCATGGCTGGCCTCAGGCCAGCAAATGTACAGGAACAAGGTTCTGGTCCCTCCCAGGGTTCACATCTTCGAATTTGCAAGGAGGAGCAAATCGTCCAAGGAATAGTGCAGAATCAACACAAGGTCCTTGGGTGCAACAGATTGCCTTGGGCTGTTTACTGTAGCAAATATATTTGTACACGAACATGCTGGCAGTTGGGTCTCTGCGGACACTGCAGCCGCAAAAGGGGAAGAAACCATTTGCGAGTCCTCAAGTATACCCTGCTTGAGCACCTGCTTTGCTTTTGAAAGCTGAAGACACATGATAGGTCATTGGGCTGCTGCAACTAAATAAAAGGCATTTTATCAGTCAATTAAGGCTGTGTTTCAAATCTCAACCATCGAGCTCGCCCACAGGCACCAGGTAGAAAGGAGAGTCAGGGAGAAGCTGCATGTCGGAAACCCTAACGCTTTGTGAATGTTTGCGGGATCAGGGCCACCATTTTGCTGTTTGTCAGGTAGCGTTGGAAAGGGCGCAGAATTTCCTGAGGAGTGAGGAGCCTCGTGATCCTGAGCTGTGTTTAGCTTACCTTCACATTGCTGAGCCACTTGGTTTGGGGTAGTCACCTTCAAGATCAAGACTGTAAGGGAAATGAAGGCAGGGATCTCGGGGAAGGGACAATTCTGCTGTCACGCTTGGTGTGCAGTGTCAAGACATGACGTCTCGACAGAGCACTGGAACAGGCTGCCCAATAAGGGTGTAAAGTCTCCTCCTGAAAACCCGCCGGGACATGATCCTGTGCAACCTGTTCCAGGTGTCAATGGCATCCTGGGGGCATCAAGCAGAGCGTGGCCAGCAGGTGGAGGAGGGTCATCCTCCACCTCTGCTCTGCCCTGGGGGGGCAGCTGGAGTCCTGTGTCCAGTGCTGGGCTCCCCGGCTCAGGAAGGACAGGGAACTGCTGGAGAGGGGACAGCAAAGGGCTACGGAGATGCTCAGGGGGCTGGGACATCTTTCCCATGAGGAAAGGCTGAGGGAGTTGGGGCTCTTTAGCCTGGAGAAGAGCAGAGCGAGGGGGGGGTCTCCTCAATGCTGGTCAATACTGAAAGGGAGGGGGCCGGGAGGAGGGGGCCAGGCTTTGGTCAGTGGTGCCCAGGGACAGGACAAGAGGGAACGGGCACCTGGGAAGCTCCACTGGAACATGAGGAGGAACTTCTTTCGTTGGAGGGTGGCAGAGCCCTGGCAGAGGCTGCCCAGAGAGGTGGTGGAGTCTCCGACTCTGGAGACATTCCCAACCCGCCTGGAGGCCATCCTGTGCCACCTGCTCTGGGTGACCCTGCTCTGGCAGGGGGGTTGGATGTCTGAACATCCCTTCTGTGATTCTGTGCCCATTCTGTGATCTCCACAGTGACATAGGTGCAGTGTGTCTTTCCTCCTTTCAGCACTTGCTCTCCCAGCTTGATCATCTAAACCCCTTTAAACTCTGCCAGGCTTTGTGGGCTGAGGAAGAAGCTGGTATTTCATGAAACCTGTGTGAAACTTGGTGTGGTGCCAAGACAGAAAGCAAGATGCATCATTAGTTGTGTTTGCCTCACAGATTCTCGGTGGGCTTTTATTAATAATACTACTTTGTACTACTGATATCTTTCATCCAAGGATATGCAAATATTAACTGATGGAGAAATTCCCTGCACTCAGCTTGATGGCATTTCTTTGTTTGTTTTTGCGTAATGCAATAACTTCTGAATGTCACATCACATCAAAATAAAGCTTGGGGGCAATATTCTATCCACCAATATAGCAGAGCCTTCCTGGTTTGAAGAGAGAAACACTGGCCTGGAAAGGCCGAAGTGGAGAGGACAGAAAAGGGAAGGGAACGGAGGACCTAGAGTAACAGTGGTGAAGGCTGCCCAGGGAGGTGGTTGAGTTGCCATCCCTGGATGTGTTTAAATGTCACGTCAATGTGGTGCATAGTGATATGGTTTAGCGGCAGAGCTGGTAGAGTAGGGTCAAAGGTTAGACTAGATGATGTTAAAGGTCTTTTCCAACCTAAATATTTCTAAAGAATAGTAACAAGGGTAGAGAGCGGCCAGGGGAAGCTGTTGTAGTGAGGAAGATGAAGGAATAGACAGATCCATTGCTATGGTTGAGAACTGTGCTGCCAAAAGCAAGGCAAGCAGGTAGACCAATAGAAAGAAAAAATATTTGAAGATTTGACAGAAAGTCAGTGGCAGCGTTGGGAGCACAACCCAGGGCGTTCTGATCTGGGACCCCCATATTTTAAGCACAAGACCAACCTTTTAGGGGCAGTCGCACAGCTGGTATGAGCTGGCATTGTACATGAAGCAATGTCAGCTTACGCTAGCTGCAGATCTAGCCTTGGGTACCTTGATTGGAATCTATGGTGGTAATTATTCACACTCACCATTTGTATTTTGGGACTAATTAACTATTCTAGGTTCCTATAAAGAATATTGTCAACTATTTAATGGCTCATTGAGTTTAGCAGGATTTCTAGTTTCTCTTTTACAATTTCAACAGAATAGTTATTGTGATTTGTGACTTCAAGTAACAGCTAGTGAGCTGTGAGCAGACCATGCATATTATGATGTTAGTTCTACCCTTTGACAAATTGGTTTTAATTGGCTTTACGTGTATTCTACTTGATGATACAAGGCATCCGAAGGTAGGAGGTGTGATACTAGAGTTTTTCTCAAAACATATAAAAGCAGTTCCTTCCTGATAATGCCGGTTCCACAGATGCTTTTCAGCTTTAGACAATGAGTATGAATACTTAAAATGAATTCCTGTGGGTGTGAGTCCATTGGTTTTGTGTCTGCCTTCATAAAGACATTTGAGCCAAGGTCTTCAGCCTAATTCTGCACTAAAAAAAGAACTTTAGATTTCTGACTAGCTCATTCAACATTGGCTGTTGAATACTTGTCAAAATGTTTGTCCAGTGAAAAGTGTGTACTGTTCTCAATACATAGTCCTAATTTGGTTGCAAGGTTTTTAAAAACATGCCCTGGAGTACTGCTGAAATTATTAATTGTTCAAGTAAGCCTTTGTAACTCACTTCTCTGCATTTTCACGGGGGAATGCACTTGTGATCTCAAAACTGCATTCTCAAGGTAACGGGTTCCCATGCTGTAGCACACTACCTGACCCTGCTCCGTCTGCAGATCTGAGAATGCCTGTCACAGAGACACTCCCAAAGTACTTGGTGGCCACCTCTGCTTTAGTAGATGGAGAAGGCAGCTTGATTGCAGACTGGCTGGGGCTTTTTAGGTTGAACCTGTGCCCTTGCATTTCCTCAGGAAGAAAGCGGAGATGGGTGAGGCTGACCAAGCAGGCAAGTGCAGCGTTTTGATGGGATCGTGTCCTTGTCCTGACTCATTCTTTCACGTAGTTTTGGTGTGTGGATCACAAGATGCTCATAGCTGAGACTGGCCAGGATGAGAGAAGGGAGGAGCAAGTGACTCTTTTGAGATTCATTCTATTTACAGAAGGTTTTAGACTTTTTGGCACCTGCTCGTAGTTAAGGTGGCAAATTTTGACACCTAGGCAAAGGTGGAGCTTCATCTTCACATTGCTCCATTTCCACCGTTTCCTTGCCCATGTAGCTTAATCTTGTGCTGCATGGTAATCAAACCATCAAGGAACAGGGGAAGCAGGACAACTCCTATTTAGTTTTTTGCATGGACATTGTCCTGGTTTTTTAGCTGCCCGAAGAATGAATTGGGAGGATCTCAAGTGTTGGTAAAATACTGGAGTTAAAACCAACTGAACCTGTAGTTCAACTTTAATTTAGTATTTCAAGAGCCAGTGGACAAAGATTGTGAGCTCCTTTCACATGGAGCAGATGTGGGATGGTGGCTGTTTTCGGTTGTCGTCAGGCTGAAAGGAGTGAAGGCAAAGTTCTGTCTCCAGCTCTCTGAATCATCCACTCACTTGAACAAGGGGAGAAAATAGAGCCCTTTTGTTTGCTTTGTAGATAACCATATCATCTGTTATTATTGCAAAAGAAGTAAACGCCAAAACACATGAGGACTTGGGCAGGAATAATACTAAGGACACCAGTCAGGGCACTGAAAGTCTCTGCGGATCGACAGTGTTACCATGGGACAGAAAAGGATGGAAATGAGGTGTGTAAGAGGCAGAGAAGGACTGCTGAAAGGAATTTGTACTAATTTTTTCCTAATACATGGTCCTGTAATATTTTCGGGTGCCTGCCTGATCACCGTATATTGTGTATAAGAAACTGCACCCAGTTGAAGTAAACATTTTCTTTTGCTCTGCGAGTTTCATCTGAGATAGGTGTATGGCATTAAATAATTCAGTGTCATCAGTGTCTGTGATGTGTGTTAACAGCATTCAAATGAGACTTTATGGAAGACAGACTCGATCAAAAAAAAAAACAAAACAAAAAAACCAAACCACATGACCAATCTCCCAAAGTAGTTTTTTGGCAATAGGTCTGCTAAATCTTTAACAGCCTTCTCTCATCTTAAATAGCGAAGCCAATTTGCAAATTCCTGAGTGAAGGGTTGCGTGTGCAGGCTTGTAGGGCCAGAGGGGTATGAACCCAGCTTGTAGGCAGGTTCCTTGTTGCACAATCTGCGCCTGTCACCGATGAGATGATAAAGAAATCCCGGTGGAGAGGAAAAAAAAAAAAAAAAACCTAATGGAAATATTTTTATTGACATCTTGGCTTTGCTGAAGGAAAAGCTCAGTGAACGTGGAGGAGGGTGGTTTATTTGACAGAAGAGGGAGGGAGAGATGTTCTTGATCACATTTTATGGTTTGATCCCCAGCGCAGAGATTGGAGCCACACTCCTGCAACGCAGAAATTGTACAACAAAGACTCTGAATACGGATTTACTTTTGGCGGTGTGTGCTCTCTTATGCCCACATAAACGGCATCATCGTGTTGCACTTAAAGGCCGGAGCAGTTCAAATAATAAGCAAGGACAAAAGCTTAAAAAAAGGAGATGTAACTGATTAATCTGCTGATAAAAGAGTTAACATTTATCTTCCATACCTACCCAAAAAATGCCCAAATCCTCAAGGAAGTATGTGTCTTGTGCAATCTGTATTGCAGATCTTTTATCCAGCCTGCAGATTTACTGAGTGTCTTAAACTGGTGCCCGTGCCTGTTACATGCAAGGACTTCCTGGGTGTAAGAACAATCTCTCCCTGTTTTCAGTCCCTGCCAGGATTAGGCAAGGTTCAGGTTTGGTTGTATTTATTTTTCCTGTTTTGTTTTGTTTTGTTTGGTTTTTTCTTTTTCTGAGTTTCACCCTCCTCCTCTGCTGCCCTTTGTTGTGGAAATTCCAAAGCTTCCTTGGCTGATGTAAGTTGCTGCAGAGGCGTTGGCTTTGACCGGAGCTGCACTGACATGGACCACTCTCTTTATGCTGGGCCACTTGAGGATGTAGAAAGATAATAAAGGCCAGTTTCCCCAGGATATTTAAAAGCCTCTTCACCCCAAAGGCGTAGAGCCCTGCGGTTAGGGCATTTCTGGCTTTAATGGCATTAATGTCTTTTCTTGTGTTGCTTTCATCTGCTGCCATTTGCTTTGCTTTCTTTCAGCAAGTGAGCAGGTCTGGGTCCCCCAAAAAATCAATAATTTGGGTTGCATGATGGCTTCTATATAAACTAAGCTTTCGAGTTTTTGCTTCATCAATATATCTCAGTGCGTATTTGCTTTGAAAGCTCACCCAAATATTAACCACCATTAGCAGATAATCACAGCTATAATACATGGAGATTGTATTCCTCTCCTTCCTCTTGCCCCAGGTGTGCAGTTTGACTCTAATAATGTCGGAATCGTGAGGTTTTAAAGCACAGTAATTTTTTTTCTGGTTCACTTGGATGGACATCACAGAGCTGAGAGAAGAAAATACAATCCATCTTCTGTGAAATGAACTCGGTCATCCTTCAGTTTATTGAGAGGGAATACGAAACAAATGCACAAATGTCAAAAGCAGTCTACAAGGGATCATTCCGTTTCTTTTTCCATTTGTTTCCTTGATTAAAATGATTTTTAACTGATTCCCCTCTTAATTTAATATGACAAAATATAATTCACTTGAATATCCTCCCAACCCCCCCTGCCAAAGTTTGTGCTTGGCCAAATTTGCTGGAAATAGGGTGGCGATGGGGAAGGACATTGCTGAATCATGCTTGTGCGCGTCAATGATCTCTTTACTATAACTGTGGAAACGTGATGAGAAAAAATTTAGCTCCGTTAAATTCAGTGGTGGATCCCTACCTATTCGATTGGGCTAAGAAAGTATCCCAGTGGTGATTGACTGATTTCTTCCGAGATTAAGTTTGTAGTCTGGAGCACAAGTCCTGTGAGGAGCGGCTGAGGGACCTGGGGTTGTTGAGGCTGGAGAAGAGGAGGCTGAGGGGAGACCTTCTCACTCCCTGCAGCTCCCGGAGAAGAGGGTGTAGCCAGGGGAGGTCGGTCTCTTCTCCCAAGGAACAGGTGATTGGACAAGTGGAAATGGCCTCCAGTTGTGCCAGGGGAGGTTTAGATTGGATGTGAGGAGGAAGGTCTTCCTGGAAAGGGTTTTCAAGCCTTGGCAGAGGCTGCCCAGGGCAGGGGTGGAGTCGCCATTCCCAGAGGGATTTCCCAGCGGGGCAGACGTGGTGCTGAGGGACACGGGTTAGTGCTGGGCTGGGCAGTGCTGGGAGAATGGTTGGATTCGGGGAGCTTAATAGACAATTCTCTGATTCTATGAAAATGGTAGGTCTTTTAGTGATCTTTTTCTGCCTATGAGCTTATTCCGCTGGCTGTGGAATAGGCCTTTTGACTGGTAATTTCTGCAGTAAAATTTAATCCCATAGACTGTTCACAGTAGACCCCACTCTGCAATCCTGCACGTCGAGTGATTCGTGCATCTCAACAGAGCCCCCTGCAGCCACGTTCCTCCTTCCCTGCTCTCCACCGCTCACGGGGTCCTTCTGAAACTCCCAGGCCTGTACTCACCATGTAAATAAGGTTGGTTGAACTAAAATGTATGATTAATTTTGCCATGAGTCAGACCAACTGCGTAAGAACATGGTGAACAAGACCAGCAATCCATTCAGCTCATCTTTACTGCACTGTAGGAACAGGGCAGTGAGTGTAGTTTCCCAGTCACAAACCTTTCCAGTTAGATCATACAGTGTCATTTCCATTTCCCAATTGAATAAATATTTTTATGTAGGAGGCAGAAGTATTTCTGGCATTCCACAAGGATTATGAATGGATTTTCTTAGTAGTCACTTGGGTCTAGACAATGTTATTCCGCTGTCACAAGAAAGCCATGGAATGGTTTGTCCAGCGTCATCCGGGGAGACTGGGGCAGAAGCAGGGTTACGATCCAGATTACCCAACTCAATTTTGTGCTTTAGCCACAGCGAGGTCCTAATTCCCTTTGAAATGAGAGGATAGCTGAGGTCTTTCTGTTCGTCTGAGTAGCTGTGGCTATTCTTTGAACTCTAGTGCATAATAGAAATGAGTAATGGATTTGAGTGCATAATGAAAATGAAGATTGTGAAGAGCTGTCTTTCTGAAGCAATACAAGATTATTTAGGAAAAAGTTTTTTTCCTTTACTATACCCATTGTTGTTATATCAAATCTAATATCCTGAAGTGAAAAGAAAGTCTTAAAAAGCTGAAATAGAGGAGTAATGAATTAAGAGCCACCAGACATTGTTAGTTTAATATTACATTTTAAAGAGATGAATTTAAGTGAGAGATAATTTAACTAAGACACCATTAGTAATTTCTCTGCGTTAATTTTAGAGCCAGATCTGAAATGGGAGTAAGTTTGTCCATTTGCAGAGATTCATACTAGTGAAGGATCTGCGCACTTGCATTTGAGCAACCTGGTGTAGTGGGAGGTGTCCCTGCCCATGGCAGGGGGGTTGGAACGGGATGAGCTCCATTCCAACCCATGGTCCCTTCCAACCCAAACCATTCCTTGATTCAGCAATGGAGCTGGATTAGCAGCCCTGGAGACTCGGTTCTCCCTCTGCCTGAGCAAAGGATTTGGTAATGGAATTCCCCCATAATGGAAGTGCCTGTTTCCCTTTGCTCTCTCCCACTGCCCAGCCACCACCCGGACCCGCTGCTGGCAAGGCTCCAGGATGTGCCACAGGATCCGTTGCAATTCCATGCAATCCCCAAAGCCAACACAGGAGGGTAAATTAATGCTTAATTAAAAGCTGACATAGGAAGGGAAATTAAATTAATGTCCTAATTAATGCTTGGGGTTTAGTCCAAACAGGAAACTTAATGATTCTCCAGCACTACACTTACCTCTGAGCAGTGATGAATTTCAGCTCATTTGGCCCCAATCCTGGAAAACATCCTCATTAAAAAATGTATTGAAGCCCACACTTAATTCTATTCCTGCCATGCTTAATTGCTGGCCTGGAATAGGCATGGAGTTAAGTATTTCATGAAGTAAGGTGGAGCTATTGAGAAAATTTTGCATAATGATATCCCTAATTTCCTAAGCTGATTTGACTCTTAAAAAACTTCACTTAACATCCTCTATTAGAATGAACAGCATTAGGCGGCACTGCAGTGTTTCTTTTATTGCAGTAGTTTTAGTGGAGTGGGTATTTTTGTAAACGTCACTTCGTTATGACCGAGAAAAATCGAAAAGTCTACTAGAGCAGCAAGTTTTCTGTGAAGGAAAATGAGAGCGGGAGAAGTATTTGAAGGATTGAGACAGCACGTTCACCCTACCAGGGCTCATTTCCTTTAACAAATCTTGGTTTATTCCTGACAAAGGCTTCCGTTTGACAGCATGTGGCGTACAACAAAGTGTCAGCCTAAAAATGCTTAGATATTTGCTCTGCTGGCTGGAAAATTAGCTTTGTGGAATGGCTTTTGAATCCACCCTGTAGGTGCAGAGGCAAACAAGGCCAAGTGCCAGGTCCTGCCTATGGGTCACACCCTCCAGGCTTGGGGCAGAGTGGCTGGAAAGTTGTCCGGTGGGAAAGGACCTGGGGCTGTTGGCTGATAGTTGGATGAAGATGAGCCAGCAGAGTGCCCAGGTGGCCAAGACACCACCAGCGTCCTGGTCCATACCAGGAATAGTGTGGCCAGCAGGAGTGGGGCAGTGATGGTCCCCCTGTCCTTGGCACTGGGGAAAGTGCCACCTGGAATCCCGTGTGCGGTTTTGGGCCCCTAACGCCAAGAAAGACACAGAGGGGCTGGAGCGTGTCCAGAGAAGGGCAGCGGAGCTGGTGAGGGGTCTGGAGCACAAGTCCTGTGAGGAGCCACTGGGGGACCTGGGGTTGTTGAGGCTGGAGAAGAGGAGGCTGAGGGGAGACCTTCTCGCTCCCTGCAGCTCCCAGAGAGGAGGGTGTAGCCAGGGGGGGTCAGTCTCTTCTCCCAAGGAACAGGAGATGGGAGGTGAGGAAGTGGCCTCCAGTTGCGCCAGGGGAGGTTTAGATTGGATGTGAGGAGAAATGTCTTCCTGGAAAGGGTTGTCAAGCCTTGGCAGAAGCTGCCCAGGACAGGGGTGGAGTTGCCATTCCTAGAGGGATTTCCCAGCAGGGCAGACGTGGTGCTGAGGGACACGGGTTAGTGCTGGGCTGGGCAGTGCTGGGGGAACAGTTGGACTCGGGGAGCTTCAAGGTCTCTTCCAACCTGGGTGATTCTGTGCCTCTAAATGTGGCCCCCATCTGTCTGCGTAACCTCTCTGGAGGAGGAGGAGAGGCGGAGGTGGGCTCTGGCAGTGCAGGCGTAGTGGGAGATGAGTTGCTGAGAGGTGTATTTTTGGTATCAAGGGCTATATTTATTCTTTATCAAGGGCTTGATAAAGCGGAGGATGAAATGCTGTGGCCTGTGCCACGCGGGTTGCATGAGAAGACCTATAATATTGCCTGGTGACCTTACATTTTGTGAATTGATGGAGCCGGCGGGAGAGACATTAGTGTCGGTCGGCATTGTATCACTCACTTTATCAGTCATATGGGTCAGTCCTGCAGAGAAGTGAGCGAAACTGTCTCCCTGGCTCCCTGCTTTTAAAGCTCTTCCCCTCCCCCCCCTTCTTTCCTAGATTAGCGAAGTTGAACTGGTTGTAGCCTCTTCCAGAACTGACGTGCAACACTTAACCCATGCCAATTCAAAGTCACTCGCATAAAAAGTCACCCTTAGTGGGCTGGTATCAAACCTCCCCAGCTCTTTTGGGAGATCAAACGAGGGACTAAGTTGCCATAACTGTACAGAAATGTTTGCTGTTGGAAGTGCTGGCAGTTGGAACCAGTCCTTGCCTTCCCCTCCAACCACTTATTTCTGCCCAGCACGTGTGGCTGCCCGATGAATGGTGCGAGCTGGAAAATAACCAAGTCAAAAAAAAAAAAAGTAAATTAAAAGTCCCAAGGAGATGCTGAAGTACACACTGAACTGCATTCCCCTTTTCCTGTGATGTAACGAACCAGTTAACCTCAGGTCTTTTTATGTTGTGGGGCACCACATGAGTCGAATTATCGGTCACGGCTTATGCTAGGGAGGAGGAATGCTGTATTCCCAGTGCTTCTGGCATTGGAGTTGCCACACCTACTTGTTTCATCTCTCTGGATTCATACTGCGTGCGTCCTGGCAGGATGCACCTCATGAGGTCATGGTAGGGAGAAAAAAGAGGTGTTTATCAAAAACACCCCCCATATCACAGCTCTTTCTTAGACAGTTTGCCTTCTGGGTTGTGAGCTTTACTTTTATTCAGAGTCCTCTGAGGTTTTTCTCGGCAGCTACATGCACTGGAAGCCAAACCTGGTTAAAAAGCTGTGATGCTCACCTCATCTCATGGTTCCTGCAGGCTAGCTTTGGGGAAAAAAAAAAAAAAAAAAGAAAAAAAAAAGAAAGATGTTTTAATAATTATTAAGAAAAAATGCCACAAGTCTGAGAAATCATCACAATAGGTGGCACTGAGTCTCTTTGAATAAGATTCCTATTGAAATCAATGAGAGTTTTGCGAGTGGTGCTGCTCAGGTGTTATTGATTAGCAACTGATAGATGATTCTCGGGTTTTATCAGCAGCAGTGTCTCCCTTCTTGTATTATCCAGTTTTCTCTCTCCAGTCGGTTGCTCATCCTTTGAGCTTTAACAGAAAATTAGTTATGGCAGTTGAAGAGTGTGGACTCATTTTGTAAGCACCAGTCTAGTACAAGGTTTTCAGTCTTGTTTGGATCCCAGTTTTAAAGTTTAGGGAGGATAAAAATGGTGTGGCCACGTCCTTTGGTGGGCCAGGGTGAGTCGTCCTCTCCAGGTGAAAAAAGAAAGTTCCTATAAACCGATTGAGGTCATGTGTCGCGTGGAATGACTCTCTGTTCACCCCCAGAAAAATGGGCACGTGGGGAGCGTGCATGTAAGCGGNGGGGGGGGGGGGGGTGGGGAGGGGTGGGGGAACCACCCGATTCTGAATCCAGCTCACGCTGCCTGGATGTCTGCAGCGCCGGGAGCATTTCTCATCCCAATACCCTGGCTCTAAATGTTAAATGTTTTTTTTATTAGCAGCTCTTCTATTGTGTGCACTGAAAGATGAGTCACTGCCCTTCAGAGCAAAGCCTGGGAATCAATAGACCTCTGTGAATTAGATAATGCGCTAAAATATGGATACCTACAAAGGCATTGGGAATTGGGATGGTCACTAATGGGTTAGTGGAAACATACAGTGAAAACAGCCTGAGCAGACAGCAATCTTTCTGGAACCTTCTCTGAGACCCAATCCACTTGCGATGTTAAGCGCCTCGCGCGCCGTGGTTGTGTGGAAGGTGAGCGGAGGTGAAATTGAGCTCCTGGGCCCTGACGTACAGAAAATGAATCTTATGCAAGACTTTCCTCTTAATGACGGAAACAGCCTCAGATTTCTTGCTGGGGAAACCAGCTGCAGAGGCTGCATCCTGAAGCCTGATGAGAGAGGCAGAGGAGGGTGAGAGATGATTATTCCCCTTTCCTCAGGGCTCGCGAGACTCATCTGGAGCACTGTGTTCAGTCCAGTGCTTCCCAGTACAATAGACATGGACGTACCGGGGCAAATGGGTTACAGAGATGATCAAAGGCTGGGGTGTGGTTGACCCTGCTTTGGTGATCTCCAGAGGGTCCCCTCAACCCTTCTGTGCAATTTGGTGAAAATCCCGTCCCATGCCAGATCGTTAACCCTTACACAGTGCTCTCCAGAAAATTTGAAAATCTATTAAATCAGGATAAATTCCAGCTTTGCATTAGCTGTCCAGAAATAGTCTCGCGGTTGCCTGAGATGTTCTTTCCCCTCTCCAAATGTTGCATGAGCAGCCTCCAAATTTTTATTGCGGTTGTCCATTTTATCTAACGAACCTTGCTAGCTTCTGAAAATAATTAGTTAATGAGTTCCCTAAAACTGTGCTAGTTGCAAGTAATGCGAGCTCCCAGAATGGGCTCGTATATACCAGTGAAGTTTGCATTGGGGATTTTGATTGTTGTTGCTCTAAACAGAGAAAGTAGCCTCAGGCAGATCTGAAAATTGCATCTCCCACCAGCTGGGGGAAGTGAACGTCAGGAGCAATCGTCAACAAAATAATTTTTTCCTCTTGGCACACGAAGGTCTGGACTTCTCAATGCCAGGTGCTAACTCCCTGTGCCTCCCAGACTCCCGCGCCGGACTGGGAAGAGAAACAAGAGTCATAAAATCCAACCAGGCATGTTTCAAGGTAAAAGGCCAAATAGAATCCCTCATGCAACTCTGCAGCAGCAAGAGGTAGAGCTGGGATGCAAAGATTCATGGCTGGTGGTTGTACACTACTAGAATCCAGTGGAACCTGTTCAAATTGCTCAGCAGAACCCAAAAAAACCCCCCTGATGTAGATATTTATGTAGCCGTTCTCTGACTCCGGTCTTTTGCTTCATGGCTTCAGTGTGTTTTTCCTCAAAAAAAACATCTGACATAGGCAAAAGTTTTTGTCCCCAGGCTAGAGATGAGAGAGGCTCTGCTGAAGGCAAACGACAGCTACGTATTTATGTATCGTTTGAAGAGTTTCCCAGATTGACAGAGGAAGTTCTTGGCATGGCAGTAACCAAACCTTGAAGTCTTTCAAGTCCCAGGCTCGTATGTTAATCATCGGGATGTAGTTCTGAGACATTTCCTGGGGAATATTGGTATAAATATGTAAAAACATCAGATCCGGCCTACAGAAAGGACACTAAGCTTTCTCGTGGAGAGTTACAGCTACACGGTACCATCTGGATATCAATTACAGATTTTTTTATTTTGCAAGTGTTTTGATAGGGCAGCTGTTTTTTGTTGGTTATTTGTCGTAGGGTTTTTTTAAGGTAAGGTTTTTTTCTGGATGGAGGAGAGATCTTCGGGACCAAGGCACTACTTTTAACATCTTCCCAATCTGACAGGCCTTCAAAGTTCTGTGCATTTCAAAGATGATGAAGTTAATTTAGCATCTCGTTCACCAGCAGGGAAAATACGCTGGACATGAGAGCGGGAGCAACTGGGAGGTGAGTGACACATCAGAAGGGAAGGATGTTCTCTAAATTTGTGACAGTCCCAGTTGTTTCTTGTGGTTGATTGAGTTCAGTGGAACCATTCCTGGCACATCCCTTGCTGCGTTAATAAACTTGACCATACAGAGAAGGAGAGGAAAGAAAGGAATTTTCCTTTCTTAATTAAGTAGTTGTGGCGACGCTGAGCAAAAATAAACAAGTGACTTGACTACCTTTGTTATCAAAGGCCAGAAAAATACGATAATTAATTATATTTTAGATATTCAGTAGTTGCCTTGGGGGAATAGGAGGCAATTATCACACAGGCTGTGATATATGTGTGTATATATCTAGCTGACAGGTATGCTTAATGCTTGAGGTCTTTGACCTAAAGCCAGCTGATATTGATTTAGATTTTCTGTAGATCAGATCCTCTTCCTGGAAGAACCTGCAGATTAAATAGTGACTTAAAAGAATTACTCAAGCTTTATACAATTGTAAATGTGAGAGAAGAATTCAGCCCCAAAAGTCCTGTCTTGTAACAGAGAGAAGAAGAAAGCCCGTGATTTCTCTCTCTTTTGCTTAAAATGAGCCAGAAACCCTGCTGTATTTTTATTTTTTAATTCCTGATGCTGCTGTCTCTGAAATCAGTCGCATCTTGTGCAGCTTGTTTCATGGAAACAGGATCTGTCCTGAGATGCTTCCCCCACCCCGTGCCTTGGTTTGTGAGCAGAGATTTCGAGGGAGAAGTCTCTTTTCACATAAAACTGCAGTAGCGGTTTGTGCCGGTGAGTGCATGTAGTGGGTTTGGCTGATTCCTCAATGGAATGCGGAGGGCATTTTTTCCCAGGAATGTTAAATTCCTCCATTCATCAACAAGGATCAAGGCAACTAAATCCAGATAAATCCAGAGCAACTGCAGGGAAGTCTCTGGAGGCTTACAGTAGCTGACATGGGAGTAGAATTTGGTCCAGAAGAGATATTTTTGCTTAGACAAAACCAGTCTCTGTCGGAGAGTAAGCTCAATTTAATGTTATCTGTCTTCTGTAACGGAAACTTCATTTTGTTGGGGGGTGGGAATGGGGGGTGGGGAGGCGAAAGGGGGTATGCAAATTCTGCTTTTAGCTGCTTTGGTGTAAACTGGGAGTAACTCATTGACTTTCAAATCCTTGCTCATTTAGAAATATTCTTAACCTGATTTCTGTGCGTTAAACCACAAGCTATTCTTTCCTCAGATGAAATGCAAATCCAGAACAAGACAGGGATTTTTGCAGAAACCTAAGGAAGTTAGGAACCCACATCCCATTGACACCCAATAGAATTTAGGCATGTCAACTTTCTTTACTTCTGTGAAAATCCCAATCTATGATTTTTTTTTTTTTTTTTAATTGTGCTGGCAGTTCCTTTGACTTACTGAACATCTTTTAGAGAGTGTTTTTATATGATTGAGTGTTGAAGAGCTGTCATAAACCTTTTCATTTAGCAGCATCCCCAGATAGATAGCAAGAGGAGATTGCAAGAACAGAGAAGAATGAGAAAGAGCGGATTTGCTCTTCTGCCTCCAAACATTGCTCCTCAAATCCCATGTCCTGCTCTCAGAAATGGAAAGCGTCTTAATTATTCAGGGGAAGAAGGATGTCCTGCTGTAAATTGGTGGATAATTATGCTGTGCCAACAGTAACCTTAAGTACTTCACTGGTTTCTGTGCCTTTGAGTCAACTGAAATGTTCAAGTGCTTTTAGATCTGCGAGTTATTTCTAGCGAGGGCACGGAGACCTGCCGCTATGCCGAGGAATATTGGGATGCACAGTCTTAACCAGACCAAGCAAGGCAGGGTTTGTATTGCAGACGTCAGCTGGCAAAAAGCTCCTCAGACAGCTCAGATTAGGTGTCTTTCTCTTCGAAAGAGGAATCCCAGCCCTGGGGCTTCATACTCTGAGCTCATAACCCCCTGTCTGCCTTCGGGCGTCAAAAAGAATCCACAGTTTGGAAAGGGGAAGTTTGGACTTTTCATGGGCACGACATTGTCTAGCAAACTCTAAGTCATCCTGGAAAACAACAGCCCCTGGCCTGCCACATGCCTAGTGTTGTGCTGAGAAGATGTCCACAGACATACGGTGTTGAAGCTCGCGTGAGCTGGTGAAGTTACCGATGCTTCGATGTGTTAAAAATATCCAAGGAAAAGGGATGCAATATGGGTGTAAGGGCCTGATCCTGCAAAGTGTCATAGTAGATTGTCTGGGTTGGAAGAGACCTTGAAGCTCCCTGAGTCCAACCGTTCCCCCAGCACTGCCCAGCCCAGCACTAACCCGTGTCCCTCAGCACCACGTCTGCCCCCCTGGGAAATCCCTCTGGGAATGGCAACTCCACCCCTGCCCTGGGCAGCCTCTGCCAAGGCTTGACAACCCTTTCCAGGAAGACATTTCTCCTCATATCCAATCTAAACCTACCCTAGTGCAACTGAAGGCTGTTTCCTCACATCCCATCACCTGTTCCTTGGGAGAAGAGACTGACCCCCCCTGGCTACACCCTCCTCTCTGGGAGCTGTAGGGAGCGAGAAGGTCTCCCCCCAGCCCTCCAGCCTCAACAATTCCAGTTCAGATGCTCCTTTCAGTCTCTCCTGTGGTCACTGGAAGAGGCGCTGGCCCAGCATTGGGCAGAACAGATCTGCCAAAGCTCCAGGCGTGGAGCAGCAGTGAACAGCATGTGAGAAGTCGCACCATGAAAAGCTTGAAGTGCTTACAATGGATCTTTCCAACAGTGAAAACTGCCTTTTTTTTTTCCTGCTCCTGCATTTAGCTAGCACCTGTCAAAGGAGATTAGAAGAGGGAAGATGACATGGAATTTAAGAAGAAGATTTCTAGTGGCCAGAGACAGTGATAAAGCCCACTGTGTTACTGCCTGGTGTGTTGGACTGCTTTCTGCACCAGAGAACTGCCTTATTAGTAAAGAAAACTAAAAAAAACCCTCTGAGAACAGTCATAAAATTGTATAGGTTCTACTACTGGGTACTGCAGGTATTTTCTTCCGCACAGAAAATGAGTATATTTCAAGTAAATTGATACCGAAAATGACATGCCATTTTTTAGCTACCTAATCTAAGATGCTTTAAGAAACCTGGTGTGTAGATGGTGGATGCTTACTGCTTCCTCCCAACCAGCCGTTCTGCAGCAGCTCCAATCCAGCATCCAGGATGACTCATTGACAGCTTGGCCAAATCCTTTGCACCAGGGTTTGTTCTGTTGCGGATCAGGAGAAGCAGAGCTGGCAGGGGTCGGTGCTGCGTTGGGACATATATTGGGAGTCATATGGGTGTGTGCACCGCTGGAAGTCCCTTTCTAAGCAGTTCTTTTGTGATATCTCAAGTCAGGTCTGAAGTCTTTCAGACCATAATCTTGGAGGAATTTGGGAAGCAGGAGTTACCATTTTTATCACCACGCATCCATGTCCACAGATGAAGCTGGAAGACCTTCTGACACAATTTAAGAGTCCTGCCTTAGCAGCGTTGTCACAGGCTCTGGTGACCAGGAAAAAACCTTTGTTAATGGGATACACTAATGTTGTCTGTGGCCACTTAGATGAGAAGAAGGAGACATCTTTGATTTTATTTTTTTTATTTTTTTAACTTCCTGGGAATTTGTTCCTTTGGAAACAGTTGAAACAGCCCTCTTTTTCACCAGAGTAAAAAAATATTTTCCATGAGCTATCTTTTCCTTTTATTTATTCCCCTTTATTCTTTAAGGTTTCTTAGTTTTTATGCTAGTGAAACCATGCACTTGAAATTCTTATCCCAAGGTTTTGAGTTGATTTTCATGGCAGATACAAGCAGTGATGCCTGCACTGATCTCAGACATGGTTTATTTTTATTCTTATATATCAGCAGCTATTTGTCACACTACCTTGCAATGTGGGACTCACATTTATGTGGTTTGGGGAGATGTAACTCATTTTCTGTTTAATCCACTGTCTGTCAAAGGGAGAGATTTAAGATAGAATACTGTGGGCTTTCTGACATGGTTCACAATTTTTTTTTATATATGTGTATTTATTCTCCGTGCACACTCTGTCATTTGTTAGCTTGAGTGCAAAAGAAAGTTGGTTTTTCAATAGGTGTAATTTGAGGCAAAACTCTCAATGTGGAATGGACTGTAGATGTGATTCGGCTGGGATTGTGGAATATTAAAAATGTCCTAGTGAACAGATTGCGCTATTGCTCCAGTTCTGCCGTGAGGAGAGTCTCAGTGAGATACTCCTCTCTTGTTTGTGCTCTGGTTAAAAGCAAAAAAAAAAAAGAGAAAGAACCCTAATGCTCTCCTTGGCAAAGTGCTTTGAGATCCATGGACCAGAAGTTTGGTTCCCGTTAAGAACCAGCTAGTTGCAGTGTGGTGTCAGCGAAAGCCAAGGTGGACATGGGTATGGAAAGGTGAGGTGGCTTGCCAGAACAGTGATAAGCAAGAATGACGGCTAAAATCCTGGATCCCCAGGCCATGCTAGCTGCTCAGAAGGAGCAGATGCTGCTACTGGGTACCAAAGTGGATCACACAATATCCGGAGTTGGAAGGGACCCATGAGGATCAGGGATCCCAGGAAGCGTTGAAGGCCAGGTTGGACTGGGCTTGGAGCAACCTGGTCTAGTGGGAGGTGTCCCTGCCCATAGCAGGGGGGTTGGACCAAGATGATCTTCATGGTCGCTTCCCACCCAAACTATTCCATGGTTCTATGCTGTCAATCTTTTGTCCCATGGAGCGGAAGGGGAAGCTTGCGTTCGGAAAGTGTGCTGCTACGGAGCACCCAGCAGCTCTGCGTCCTCACCTCCTCATGTCTGGCACCTGCTGAGGGAGAGACGTTCCTGTCCCAAAAAGCTCGGGCTAAAAGCATCAGGCAGGCAAGAGGCAGGAGGAGGAAGGGAGCTGGAGCAGATCCCTGGCAGTTGGCATCAGTGCTCAGAGGTGGAGCTGAGAAGAAGCCCTGGCCCCCAGGCTGGCACCCTCATTCACCCAAGCTGTCACCATCCTGCACCCTGCTGGGGGAGGCACGTCAGATGCACTTAGATGACTCACACCCATCCGACGTGACAAAAAGCTAGGGACAGCATCCTGTCTAAAAAAGAAATATAAAAAAATTGAAGATTACCCTGTATCTTTCTCAAAAAACAATAATATGGACGAGTGTAGGTGAAAGAAAAAGCCTTCAGAAGAGAGCCGTGGGGTGTCCGCTGGAGAAGGACTAACCTCTTCAGCCCAAACCATCTTACAAGGAGCTTTGCTATGACCGAGAATGTCCTGTGATAGCTGGTAGTTATTTTAGGCTGTCTCCTTCTGTCTGATGTGTCTCTAAATAGGACTTTTGTCTTTCTGGAGTAAAGTTTGAAAAAAGCCTCCTGCCTGCTTGGTGTGACAACAGATTTGCTGTTTCCTGAAAGAGAATTTGGCTTGGGAGATGGATCCTTCCTAAGGGCTGCTTGGTGTGACAGGGAATGAAAATGCTTTGCCTAGTGCCGTCAGGGAGTGAGGCAAACAAGCCCAGGCTTCGGTGGAGATATGGATCTACTGGGGGTACGATGCAAGGGGCGCGATAGATGCAGAGCAGAGCAGAGGAGGAAATTCTTTTGGTTCCCAGGCGTTGCAATTGGAGGATGAAATTTAGTCAGATGCAAAACTCGGTGCATCTCTTGGGTTTGGTGTGGAGGGCAAGAGACCTACACCAGGTCCAGGCATCGTTTCTGGTCAGCGTGGCTCCGGTGATGCTGCCAAGCTGTGAGAAATTATTCATGAACCTGAGCCCTTACAGATACCATGCGAGGTTAGTGCGGGGAAATAAATATCTAGGAATGAATGTTATGTTATTGCTTTTCCTTGAGATTCTGGTTCCATCTCACATGATGGCAGCCTATAAATTTGAAGGCTCCAAACATCACGAAATGCAACTTTCAGGTGAGAGAGTGTACAGAGCACTGATGAGATGACAGTGAACAAAAGCATTAGGTTGTGTTGCCAGGAAGATCTCAAAAAAGTGAGGTCTGAAATAGCCTCCCATGAGATTTGGACCAGACAATGATATAAAGAATGTTCTTGAGACCGTTCTGTCATTGTCAGAAGGATAGACTGTAGAAAGCCAGCTCTGAGAGATCTTCTCCATCATTTCTATGAGTCAGTATGGTTAGGTGCTGTCAAAAGTACGTCAGAGGAGCATTTCTTTTGGATTAGACACTTGTTATCAGTCCGGAGTACTGGGCAATTGATGATGTGAATTCATTGATGCACTGGACAAGGTACATGAAAGCTGAGAACATTTGTCAGTCTTGGATGAGCCTCTTCCCAGACAAAACTCGGGCACCCTTGTCACTTTAAGGGAGTTTATTACTTCTTAGTGAAAAGCAAAGGAAGAAATATAACGGATGAAAGGAGGCTGGTGAGGCACTGCAAACCCAGCTGCATGAACCAGGTAAAAAGGGAACAGATGAACTTCAAAACTGGGGCTTGAAGTCATTTGTGCTGCGCGTGCATAGATGCACAGAGAGCTCGTGGGATTCTTACGTTGCTCATGCCCTTCCCAACCTCTCTCAGCTTTCTGAAACTCTATCATAATTACTTAATACTATTTATTTACCTTTCGGTACTGTCTAGAGAACTAGTGACACATTGGTCCCTAGTAAAAGGGGTGTAGAAAATCAGCAGGGAGCAAGTTGCACAGCAGGACACAGCGACGGGGATGGGCAGCGTAGCTGGCTTTAGATCCGGATCTCCCTCTGGGTGGGGATTTTAATCAGAAGGTCTGGTTCTCTGCACCATAAATCCCTGGTGGTACCTAGTAAAACTCAGGCCTAAGGTCTGCCTTTGAACTTGACCTCTGACTTCTGCAATCTAGTTTGAGTCATGCAGAATCTGAGCTTAGACTTTGAAAAAGCTGGGGATTTAAAATTCTTTAGGTTTGGCTCTACGTGACTTGCAGTAACTGTAATTAGTCCTCTGAATTCTTAACCTGAATATAGTTGGTTTTGAAAGTCAGGATCTGCCACAGCAGAACTGTCCACTTGAGAGCGGTTCAGGAGGTTACTGTGTAGATGGAATAGTAATTGGAAAACACCAGCATTAAATAAATAAAGTCCAATAGCAATAATGGCATAGCCTGGAAGATAAAGCCTAATAGTTTTAAGGAGGAAGACAAATGGCTTTCTTGTTAAGGCATTAAAATGGGGTTTGGGGATCTGTGTCTTGGTCCTCTAGGATGGACACGGAGGGGCTGGAGCATGTCCAGAGCCGGACAGCGGAGCTGGTGAGGGGTCTGGAGCACAAGTCCTGTGAGGAGCTGCTGAGGGACCTGGGGTTGTTGAGGCTGCAGAAGAGGAGGCTGAGGGGAGACCTTCTCGCTCCCTACAGCTCCCAGAGAGGAGGGTGTAGCCAGGGGAGGTCGGTCTCTTCTCCCAAGGAACCAGGCGATAAGATGTGAGGAAGTGGCCTCCAGTTGCACCAGGGGAGGTTCAGATTGGATATAAGGAGGAATGTCTTCCTGGAAAGGGTTGTCAAGCCTTGGCAGAGGCTGCCCAGGGCAGGGATGGAATTGCCATTCCCAGAGGGATTTCCCAGCCAGGCAGACGTGGTGCTGAGGGACATAGGTTAGTGCTGGGCTGGGCAGTATTAGGTTGATAGTTGGACTTGGGGAGCTTCAAGGTCTCTTTCAACCTGGGTGATTCCGTGATTCTACAGTCCTGCATGACGGTAAGCTAATCCTGAATCTCCTGTCCTTGTTCCCTGTCGCTTACGTAGAATACCGTGCTTTTTTTCCGGTAGGGAGTATTGACTTTTTCTGCACTCTTGACTACATTTCCTTACAACGCATGTAGGCAACACACTCAGAGACTTGAGACCCCTAAATGCACCTTTGGTATTTAGTGTGGACCTTAAATGCTTGGCACACCTTGCCTACATTGTGGACAATACGTGCCAGAAGTCGGTGGTAGCTATTAGCACCATTACCAATGGCGCAACTATTGATGTGTTGGAGAATCACTTCAGAGCTTGTGACCCCCAAAGCCTGCTTGCTTGACTGCTCTCACTGATAACGTTTTTACATTTAGGTGGTATCTTCGATGTCTAAACCACGTTTAATGTTTAGGCTGACACATCCGATGCTTGGAAAGGGCGAGGAGCACGCATGCTGTCGGTGGCTCAGCTGTCAAGCGTTAACTCTTCACACTGCGCGGAGTCGCTTGTCAGTGTCTACCCATATTTTTGTCAAGTGAAAAAGAGGCAAAAACCTGGATGGGAGTTGGGGCAGTCTTCTCAGAACCTGACTTAGAGAACTTGACTAGTGCCTCACTCAATCCTTGGGGGGATCTAAATGAGGCACCTATGTTTGATGCTGGAAGTTGAAGGTGGTTGGGAGATGGGCCAGGAAAAAGTCCCTAATGCAGCCTGTAGGAAGCTCTGCAATGCAGAGCAGCCTCTCATCCTGCACCAAACCACTCCTTGCTGCCAGGAGGAGGAGGAGGAGCCGTCGCAGGAATGTAGCTCCTTTGGTTTGGGAAGGTGAGACGCTGAGAGGGAGCCGGCAGAGGGAGAGGAAGGCAACAGGTTGTCAGACTCATAGAAAGGAGAACTTGAAGGAAGGGAAACTTTCAGGGATTGCTCCTGGGTAAGCAGATCTCATGTTGGAATTCTTAAGGAAAATGTAAGCGGGCAGAAGGATCACAGTGCGTAGCTGTGGGGCTACGGTAATGTATAAAGGGTTTGGACAACAGGGAAGGCAAAGGAGAAGGGTCGCCAAGGGGAAGGCAGGTGAAACTGGTGGTGGAGGTTGTCTGACCTTCAGTCCTGCAGCTCAGCAAGGGAGTGTTTCCAGGGAGGGATGGGATAATTCAGGGCCAGGAGCTGGGACGCTGAGCTCTAATTGCGACTGTTCCAGTGGCAGTCTGTGCAACTGCGAGCAAGGCAGCGACATCCTGACCCCCAAAAGTGCCTGCGTAGCCAGTGTGGCCTTAGGAGGGAGGATCAGAGCTTTGCTGCCTGGGCGTTTTCTGCCTTTGAAAATGGGAATAAAAATAATGCCTTCTCGCCTCACACAGCTGTTACCAAACTTAATTTACAAATGTTTGCAAAAGGCTTTGAAGAGAAGTACCGAGTCTTATGAAAAACCCCTCTCTTATCAGCGAATCCCTCTGCCTGTGCTCCATCCAGTGGGGCAGCAGGGCTAGCCCAAATAAATCTGATGATTCCACAGTTGGCTTTGGCTGCAGAGGCTGAAGATAAAAGTTATTGAAAGCTAAAACTGTGATTTTAGGCATGTATGAAGCTGGTGGAGTATATTAATTCAGCTGTGAAATGGAGAAACGGGATAGGTATCTCTCCAGACTTATGTAAGTGACATGCATCCTTTTTTTGGCTGGTAAAATAGGGTTTTTGGTGTCATCTGTCATTAAAATTCTTTTTTCTCTCACCTTATGATATTGATTGTTCTCTCTGATGGGAATTAGGGGTTAAAATTGTATATATACCACTTGCATCGCATGAACTCTGTAGTATACTGGTCCTGGCTTGGTTTTTGTCTTAGCTTGAGAGGAGTTTCACCACACCCCACTTCTTACCAGATTTTGCTGTGGATGGCGTGGAAGTACGTGGGTAGTTTGGGAGGCTATGGGACTTGGGAGTTCAGCCAGTGAATATCACACTTGGCAGGTGGGACACAAAGCGTGCCTGTAAATGGAACAGGTACAAAGCAAGTCTGAACAGCACCGAGTGGCTCTGGATGGGGCACAGAGAGGAAAACCAACAGACCCTTTCAGTTGTTTCGTTCAGATCTGCTAAAACAGAGGCATCAAGGGTAACGGGAACGACTAAACATGACCTTCATCCAAGAGGCTATAAAGCTACATCATTTAGCTAAATTTTCACCTGAACTTAGAGCTGGGAGGTTCTGGCCAGAGTTGTTTTATTTTAGCGAACGTCCTACTGTTCACTTAGAAAGAAGATCCGGGTTCCCTTTAGTTGGAATTGTGTTTAAATTGCCAACTTTTAGAGTCAGGAGTGAGTCGGAGGAGCTTGTGATAGGGTTTCAGTGTCACTAACACTCTCAGTACGTTTGGGTTTGGAACATATGGTTAGCATCTTCTCTGAGCCCCTGCTTCAGCGAGAGGCACTGAGTCACTCTGATGGGGAAGGACTTGGGCTTTTTTTGGTTTTCTTTTAACAAGAAATGTTTCTTAGGATAAATTTAGCCTATTTGATAGAAATACCAGGGATGCTTGAAATTATACTCGCCAGATAGGTAGATGCAGGTGGGTCAGCCTCCTTTCTGCATTTAGAAGAGGGTTAGAAATCCACAGGTGAACTCCAGCTGCTTTGAATACCAAATGCCATCCACTTTGATTGAAAGTTTACTGTTGGTTGGGACTGCAATTTTGCATATGCCTACTTGCAAAACAGAAGCCTTGATTTTGGAAATAAAAATTAATGTGCTACATCATCTGCTAAAGTGGTAGAATAATTTTGATATGCAGAAATATCAGAGTCATTATGAGCGCTGCTAGTTAACCATAAAAATCTGAAATTGTGAAACCCAAAAGACATCTGCCTTGTGTCTAGAGCTATCTTTTTATGTTCCATGGACAATACGCTCGTATCATAGACCTCCAGTCTGTCTCCGGCGCATGCTGTTACCCTCATATGAATATATGACATGACATATATCTTCAGAGTTAGCTTTGACAAGATTGCAGTAATGGTCAAAGGCAAAAGCATTAACAGGATAAATAACATTTTGCATTTCAGTGAAGCTCAAAGATTTAATTCACATCAGATCCTTGTGGAAGAGTATATGCTAGGGGGCACGAGGCATTCAGAAGGAAAGCCAATTGCCCAAAATCTTTAGCATAGTCAGTAGCGCAGTCCTGAACTCCTGCCCCTGCTCTTAATCGCCAACAGACTTTTTCTCTCCTTGTGGATAGAGTAGTCTAAGTATAAAATATTAATATTCTCTCACTCCTTTGAATGTCTCACATATGAATTCTTTAAGGCAAGGATTATTTCTTACGGTGTTTTTAAGCAGCACAGAAGAAATCATGGGCTGGAAAGGCTGACGTAATAAATATTTGTGACATTCTCAGACGCTTCAGTAATACAAGTCCTCTGCCGGATAAATTTGTACATTTTTAAAGCAAGCACAAATTTACTTCTCAGATGTTTCTGCGCGTCTCTCAGTAATTTCAAGGCCCCCTCCGGACCGGGTGAGGCTCGGAGTAACTCAGTGAGTGCAGTGCACGCACCCCTGTGCTGCCGTCAGGCAGAAATACGCCTCTCCTCCTACTGCTATGGCAGGTGGTGAGTCTTGAGTCTGAAACCCCTACGTGAGGTTATCCCTGAGAGGTGAGGGAGGCAATAGCCCATTTGGCTAAAGCAATCTGTCATGGGACTTTACTAGGCGTTTTGAAGTGGCAGCATTAGCCCAGCACTCCTCAGCTTGGCACAGTGGGCAGTGCAGGGAGACAGCCGGGGGCCAGTCCTCAGTCTCCGTTTCTATCCCCAGTTTATGTTCATAGAATCACAGAATGGTTTGGGTTGGAAGGGACTTTAAAGACCATCTTGTTCCACCCCCTGCCCTGGGCAGGGACACCTCCCACCAGACCAGGGTGCTCCAAGCCCCGTCCAACCTGGCCTTGAACCTCCAGGGATGGGGCAGCCACAGCTTCTCTGGGCAACCCCGGCCATGGGCTCACCACCCTCACAGGAAAGCATTTCTTCCTGAGATCTCATCTAAATCTCCCCTCTTCCAGTTTAAAACCATTCCCCCTCGTCCTATCCCTACATGCTCTTGTAAAAAGCCCCTCCCCAGCTTTCCTGGAGCTCCTTTCAGACACTGGCAGGGGCTGGAAGGTCTCCCTGAAGCCTTCTCTTCTCCGGGCTGAACCCCTCCAGCTCTCCCAGCCTGTCCTCCCAGCAGAGGGGCTCTGGCCCTCGGATCAGTGGGAACTGATCTGTGCCTCTTTTTGTCTCCATTTCCTCACCATTGAAGTGATGCCCAAGTCCATTGTAAAGCCAAATGTTTTGATTGTGAAATCCAGAACTAAGGACAAATTTGAGTGCCGTCCAGATTTACTTAGGTAGGTGTGCATTATTTCAAGATTTCTGCCTTCCCCTACGCAGCTCTTCTCCATTTGCAGATCGTCAGTGGTAGGACTGTGCCAGAGCTCAGGACATCTCTGATTGTATTTTAGTTTCTTCTCTGAAGAGCACTGGTCCAACACAGGGAGGAATTATCTCCTGCCTTGCAAACTGAGGCACAGTATAATTAAGATACTTGCCAGGTGTCCTCCAGAGTGTTAGTGACAGAGCCACAGACTGACCCCAAATCCCTTCTGCCCTCGTTTTCCCCATACCTCAGCCACAAGATGATTCTTCCATGACGCTGTCTGTAGAGACACTGATATAACGTGAGTACGGAAGTGTGTCCTTTACACAGGCTTTGCTTTCATCCACAGCAGCTACATTTAGTCCTGTCTTAAATCAAGCCCAAAAGAATAGAATTTTGCTAGCATGTCATCTGTCAGAGGTCTTTCTACCTGAATAAATTTGCATACCCCCAGAGCACACCAAGGGAAGGATCAAATTCACTGACTTCTACCGAAACATCCGTCAGAATGGGACATCCAAATGGTCATCTGACACAAATCATATGTTTCCTTTCTCTTTCCCTGCCTCCCCACCCTTTTTTGTGGAAGGGAAAACAAAGGCATCCTTTAGGATGGTATTTACAGTGCCATTGTCTTCAGCGTGACGGTGACATTTCATCACAGAGCAACACCTCCTGCCTTTCCAATTACATTAAATTTTCAAAGTGTCTCAGAGTCAGCCCAGAGCAAACTAGATCAGATGGATGCCTGGCTGCAGATATTTCCAGGCCCCCTGAAAGGACTGTGAAAGATTTAGGTGTCTTTAGTCTGAACAGAGGCAGACAAGACATTTATTCTCTTCTCTCGATGCCAGTAAAGTCCCAGGGCCCAGACTGGAACGGAGGAGAGGCAGATGGAAGCAAAGTGGTGATGAAATGCAGCCATCCGCAGGTCAGCTGTCGTTGAAAACACTAAATGTTTAATTACGTGATAAAACCTCCCCCTTTCCCCTGAAAATAGGTTTGTAGAAGTCAGGATCAAGGATGTTAATCGTGGGTTTCTACCTTTGACTCTGAACTTCAAACCCTACCTTAAACCTGCATTCAGCCTCCTTCCAAACTGTTCTTGGCCGTGTTGTATTTAATGACTTTTATTAACAATACAGGACTGGTAATGAGATTACTAAAAATGTTTATGGGACAAATTCATTTAGAAAGATAAACCTGCTTGAGGACTTGGGGCTCTCCCGGGCTCAACTCTCCATGCTGTAATTATTATTACATAAACAGCAAGTGGGTTTGGATCTATTTCATTCTAATATTAAGCAATAGCTTTTCTTTTAATGTCTTAATGTTTTCCCCAGGCATTTTGGAGGTAGTAGGGAAGATCCTGAGTAATAAAGCATGAATCTAATGTGCTAGCAGGAATGGGAAGTATCTATGCAACGTCAACATTGCTTTGTCTCAGCTGTTTAACAATAATGAAACATATAAAAGCTTTCTTTTGACTAACAGTCTGCTGCTCCTCACTGAAGTGGGAGAAAAGATGATCTGCTCTGGACTTTTACGCCATCCCCCGTGCTGCTTCGTGCACACACGCCTTTGTGGTTCCCCCTGCAAGCAGAGAGTGTGTGTGTGTGTGTGTGTGTGTGTGTGTGTGTGTGTGTGTCTAAAAACTGGCAGCTTTTAACATAGAGTTTATTTCTGCATTGGCCTTTGGGAGGGGCAATTTTTTGAGTGCCTTTTAGGATCGTGGGATGGTTTAGGTTGGAAGGGACCTTAAAGCTCATCTCATTCCACCCCCCCGCCCCGGACAGGGACACCTCCAACTATTCCAGGTTGCTCCAAGCCCTGTCCAACCTGGCCTTGAACCTCCAGGGATGGGGCAGCCACAGCTTCTCTGGGCAACCTGTTGGAGAGGGAAAGGGCGGAATGAGTGGTGTTGGCTGCAAAGCATGCGTGTAGCCATCTGTCATAGCCGTGTGCCAATGGAGCAGGATGGCACCGGACTGGCTGTGTCACCTGCGTGGCCTCCGATGCGGGAGCAACCCGGGCTTTGTGCGTTGGGCATTTGTGATGGAGAGAGAGTGTCTCTGCATTGCAAGAGCTGGTGAGGGGTTAGGTTGCTTTAGACCTGAGGGAAACCTCTTTTATTGGCATTGAATGCGTTGCTTGAGAAATTTTTGCCTATCTGCTTCTTCCCTATCACTGCCTACCTGAGGAAAAGTAAAAAAAAAAACAACTTAAAACCATTTCAAGCAGAAACCGCTTTTCCCCAGAAGGGCAGAGCTATGGGAATCTCTGGGGTGTCTTCTGAGGACTTTGTTGTGGTGGTTATTTCATGCAGAAAATATTCAAAAACTATAAGAATGAAGCAGTGTAAAACCCCAAGATGGATATTAATTGTTCCTGTGCAGGAATGTAATAGCAACCAGGTTTGGAGTTATTGATCCTCATGGAGTTTGACATAGTCAGAGACAATTTGGGGTGGAAATTTGGGAAACGAATTAAATATAACTTTCTTTTAATTGGAATTTATGGGTCATTTAAGGCTTAATGGTCTCTATCCGGAGTTAGCGTCTTTGGAACCCTTGGGAGGAAAACATACACAGGGAAAGGGCCCGGCTTGCTGTCTGGAGAGGAGGAGCAAGCGCCCCGAGGACGTCTGCTTAGGAGTCAAACCATGGTTGGGAAAAAGGCGTCAGCCAAGATAAGCGCAGGAGGAGGAGGATGCAACTGGAATTCCGCTTGGTTGGGTCCCAATGGGGAAAAAGCAACAAAGGGCCCTGAGGCTAAGCAGTGACTGAAGAGCAAAGAATTTATGTTGATTTCTGGGATCAGGGATCCCTTGCAATCTAGGGATTGCAAGCAGCTTTGTGGGGCAGTGGGGTGGGAGGCATCCATGTAGAGTAGCACTGTAGACCTGGCGGCAAGGCAGGAATGCCAAGGATAAAGTAATACCAGAGAGTCCAGCTCCCAAGAAATGGCTTTTTACACCTCCGGTCTCTGGGGAGAAAGGAAAGAGAAATGAGAAAGGAGAGAGGGGAATACAGCAAAGACGAGATGGATTTCAACTGGTGTCTTCCTTTGCTTTCTACCAGGGAAATGGAGGCGGGAGAGTTCCAACCCTCCCTGAGGCCACGCTCAGGTGATTCTTGGTGCTGTCAGGAGAGACCTGAAGCACTTACAGGGCAGGCCATCATGTCATATTAGAAATTCTCCAAATATAAAGGGAGAGCAAGTTACATATTTTCCACGAGGAGGACCCGGCTGTTGCAGAGGTTAAGCTGCAGTGGGATAAACATGAGCACAGTGTTTTGAAGAAGAGCCGCTCTCCAGAAACAGTGTCAGGAATGGGAAGGCAATGGAAAGCCGTCCGAGGCTTGTCAGGATATTTAGATAAAAATTAAAATCACTAGTGTCCGTGCTTTGTTGAGATGGTTTACCAGTTTTGCTCCCGTGGTGGTAGTCTGCACAACATGGTATTCTTAATGAAAATATTCCAGATTTAAGGGTCAAATGTTTTGTTTTCCATTGCCTGGGTTGATTTGAGCTTTCTATGACTATTCTTACTGCGGTTTGACGTGTGAATTATATTTTTAATAGTTTTTTACTTTGCTATATGCTGGAATGTAGAAAGAGGCAAAACTGTATATCAGATAGCAGTGGTTACAAAGGGAACTTTTTAGTTGAGCTCTTAATAGCTGTACCACTGGCTTTGACCACTGCCGTCTCCTTCCTGAGTGGCACTGGAAAGCATAAAACATCTCTCTGCAAAATTCTTGCCTCACGCTACTATGAATGTTTTAATTAAAAGAGATTATGGAATACTGCAGATGACTGACAGGGTGGAACCGAAATGAAAGTTTGTAACTACAACTTTCACATGCGTCATTTAAGACTGTTAATTGGATGTCTTTTATTAACAGCCTGGACTTTTTCCGAAACAAATCCCTTAAGAGATGTAATATCCTGCTTGGTGTTCCTGACACAGTAGTCTGGTGCGTATTGGTATGGAAAGGCTGTGAAATGAATTTCTTTGAGAGAAAAGTTCAATATTATATTATTCTTATTATTTTTCGCTTCAGGCGCCGTATGTCCCACAATGCAATGCGGATGCAAAAAGTGACCCCCTTTTTTCCCTCCTAGTCTTATAATTTTTCCTAAGTGTGATGTTAATGATGAATTACCATTCCTGGAGCTCTGTATTTATCAGGAGTGGCAGAGGAGTTAATTGCAAAGCCAGGGAGCTGTGTGTTAAACAACTCCTGGTGATTTGTTTGAAGGGTTGGTTATTGTTCCTGCTCCGATCAAACGCTGCTGTGCTTCCTTTCATGCTGTTTCAGCTTCTCCTCCACTTACTAAATATAGTGGATAACAGACCAGTGAACAACAGCATCAAGGGNACCACCAAAGGATCCTTCCCCCCCCCCCCCCCCCCAAGAGCTAGTTTCTCCAAAGAAATATTGTTTCTTAATTAATCATTTATCCGCTTCATTAGTTACTGTCAGCAGCGGAATAAGAAATAGGGCTGCCAAGATGATGTGCGTTTGTATTTCTTTTGTTTTCTGGGGAGTTGAGGAGAGTTTAAACAAGCAGATGAGCTAGAAACAGTAAAAGCGGGAGTTTTCCAAGGGGTTTGTCCATCCGCCACCATGTCACCAGCTTGGCTCTCTGGAGCGTGTCCAGACAATGCTCCAGCTTCCACCCTCGCACTGAGGAACCCTTGGAAAGAGAATTTCTCTTCCTTTTCCCACCTCCTGCTTCTTCAGGCATCTCTTAGTGCACATCCAGAGAGACCCCAGCAGAATGCAGCTCCGGTCTTTTTACGGCAAATCATAGTGAGGATAAAACTGATGTGGAAGTGACATCTCTTACTTAAAAATGACCAGCTTGGCATCGAAAGGTGCTGGGCTGCGCAGCCGTCGTTGTCTGTAAGAGGACAGTTGTTCTGTATCGAGGTGTGTTGAAAGGTTGGTCAGAGCCATACAGCTTTCTTTTCATTTGCAACATGATTAAGAAGTGTTAGGAGCACACTGCAGGCGTGAGTAATTTGGAAAAGACATAGTGGTTAAGTATCCTCTTGAGTTACTGGGATAGTGTAAAGATGGATTTGCCCTGTATTAAGTCTTGAAAATTGTACATTTTTGATACTTTATCTCATAGTTCCTTTAGAATGAGCTAAACCCAAGAGATCATTGCCACTTTCTGAATAATATGGAAGAAGAAAAGATGTAAATACGGAAATGAGCTAATTGTTCTTTAAACTTCCTATGGCCTCTGGTAGAGATAAATGAGACCTGCTCGAGGATGAGCTCTGCACCATGCGTCTTTGCTGCAGGATCTCAGGAATCAAGTGGAGCAGGAGATGCTCAGCTTGGACCGGTTACTACGTGTGTGAGGGGGAAATTGGGATTGTATAAGGGCAGAAGCTGCAACATGCTGGTTTTCTTCTCAGTGGGAACAATTAAATAACCAAGGAGGAGGGAGAGACCTTTCACATCTCTGTTTAGTGTGATACATCAAACCAGCAGCGCGGGAATGGCTCAACGGGGAGGCTGATTTCTCCTGCTCAGGGTTTATCCTTTATCAACTCTGTGGCTCTCAACTGGAGGACTAACAATAAACTTCATTTTAATGAGTTCACCAACTGCTGCTCACATCTGGAACCCGAAGGAGCTGCTTTGCTGATGGTGTGTTGGTTGCTCAGAGAGTGGACAGCTGAGCAGCAGATGGAGCCTGGCTCAGAGACCTGGCTGGGGAGGAGGCAGAGCAGGCAGCATTGGTCAGGACCTTGGATGCTTGTCCCAGTGGGCAGTGCTGGCCTATAAATCACTGTCACTCAGGGATCTTCATCTCCCTCAGAGGGACTGAACAGCTGCTCCTTCTCCTCTCGCCCTCCTTCTGCCTATGGGCAATATCCAGGCTTGAGTTCTTTATTCCCACTTGCCATAGAATCACAGGATGGTTTATGTTGGAAGGGACCTTAAAGAGCATCTGGTTCCAACCCCCTGCCCTGGACAGGGGCATCTCCAGGTTTCTCCAAGTGCCATCCAGCCTGGCCTTGAACACCTCCAGGGATGGGGCAGCCACAGCTTCTCTGGGCAACACCAGCCAGGGGCTCACCAGCCTCATGATGGAAAATCTCTTCCTGAGATCTCATCTAAATCTCCCCTCTTCCAGTTTGAAGCCATCACCCCTTGTCCTATGGTTCCACTCCCTGATCCAGAGTACCTCCCCAGCTTTCCTGGAGCCCTTTCAGATACTGAAAGGGGCTCTAAGGTCTTCCTCCAGCCTTCTCCAGGCTGAACCCCCCCAGCTCTCCCAGCCTGTCCTCCCAGCAGAGGGGCTCCAGCCCTCGCTTCAGCCGTATTCATCTGGATCTCGGGTATAATGGGCTATGGGTGCAAAATTCCCCAGCAACAGTCACAGATAAGTAGTGGCGATTGCAGTTCTTTGTTGGCTACTAATCATCTATCAGATCTTAACGTGGGGCTGGTGCTGCTCTCCTCGCCCCAGCTGGCAGCCAGTCTGGTCCACAGGTGACCTGTTAACCTCTGCCCTGACTTCCATCGACAATAGCTCATATTTGTATAGTCACCTCTCACTTTGTCTCTGTCAAATGAATAAACATCTCTTCTTGTTATGAATTCATCCCCTTTTTTTATTTTCTGCTGCTGTCGCTCTGTCAATCTGTTCTGTGGCAGGGATAGACATGAAATTCATTTGACTAAATAGAAATGCAAAGATAAGGTGGCCCAAAGGACAGGCTCTGGGAAAACACGGGGAGAAATGAAAGAAAATGAAGCTCTAATGCAGAGAGTCCATTCAATGATTTTTATATTTCTTTAATGATTGTCTAGTTTCGTAATATTTCACGCAAATAAAAAGGACATGGTACAAATGAAAGATGGACTACCTTTTTATGCATTCATCATCAGCAATTACTCTTTGCTCCCTATATTCCAGACTTATATCTAATGACAATAGCTGAACACACTGAATTGATTATAATCAATTAGAAACTCTTTTCACCTAAATAGAGAATTCTTATTCATGATGCTTTTTTCTAATCTCAAAAGTCCTTATTTAAAATTCAAAAACAAGAAACTTTGACCCAGAAGAATGTAGGATGTATTTAAAAAAAAATCAAAGCCAGAAAACCCAGAAAGATGACTTAAAGCAAAGCAAATAATTGAGCAATTTAGTCATCGTGCTGCCCATCTTATTTGCTGCCCATTTGCTCTTATCCTTGCGCTCTTCAGCTTTATGGAGGATGCAGAGTTCGGGAAAAGACGTACATTTCTTCCCTTGAAAAGAAAGCAATGGTGGTGGTGATGCTTCTTGGAAAGGCCTTGGCAGAATCACAGAATCCCTGGTGTTCACAGGGCCCTCTGGAGATCGCCTGGTCCAACCCCCCCACCAGAGCAGGATCACCCAGAGCAGGTGGCACAGGATGGCCTCCAGGCGGGTTGGGAATGTCTCCAGAGTGGGAGACTCCACCACCTCTCTGGGCAGCCTCTGCCAGGGCTCTGCCACCCTCCAACGAAAGAAGTTCCTCCTCGTGTTCCCATGGAACTTCCCAGGTTCCAGTTTGTGCCCGTTCCCTCTTGTCCTGTCCCTGGGCACCACTGACCAAAGCCTGGCCCCCTCCTCCCGGCCCCCTCCCTTTCAGTATTGACCGGCATTGAGGAGACCCCCCCTCGCTCTGCTCTCCTCCAGGCTAAAGAGCCCCAACTCCCTCAGCCTTTCCTCATGGGAAAGATGTCCCAGCCCCCTGAGCATCTCCGTAGCCCTTTGCTGTCCCCTCTCCAGCAGTTCCCTGTCCTTCCTGAGCTGGGGAGCCCAGCACTGGACACAGGACTCCAGCTGCCCCTCCCCAGGTGTGGCGGACAGATATGTTTTCCCTTAAATGTCTCTTTGCCCGGAAAGGTGCAAGCTTTGATGATCAATTATCGTCGCCTGCAGATTCAGGAGCATCATTGGCAATAATCACAAAGGAAGCAGATACCGACATCCATTTCTGCAGAGATAGGACAGCTAGTTCCTCTCCCATGCCCCATGGTTTGCCTGTTGCCCAAGAATGGCGCCAGGATGCGCCTGTCTTGCAAAACCAGGCCCCATCTGCCATCGTCGAACAGATGTTTCCTGGAACCGGGCAAAGATTTTGGGACTGGAACTGTATAAAAATGGTACCACCAGGAGCTCAAATGGGGACCTCCACCACCAAAATACCAGAACAGAAGAGGACCAACAGGACGCCGCTGGATCCGCGGGTGGTGATATCTCTTTTTCTCTTATCTCTCTCTCCCACTCTTCCTCTTCTTGTAACCTCTCTATCTCCTTCTCTCTTTCTCCTTAGAAATTTCTGGCATGAGATTTACTTTTCCAATCCATGTTATCCTGTTAAGTAGTTTTCAGTGAGTTATCGTTCCTACCTATATGCCTTGTATTGTTTCTAGTTACATAGTTGTTGAGTCATCAAATTAAGGTTGGCTGGTGTCCTTTCACCTTAATTCTGTCCAAGGGGATCACGAACTTGGTCGTTAGTCCCAAGGGGGAGGAACAGCTCCCTTTTGGGCCATGACACCAGGGAAGAGTAAAGGGGGAGGATGACCACCCTCCACCTGCTGGCCATGCAGCCACCTTGATGCCATTGGCCTTCCTGGCCACAAGGGCACATCGCTGGCTCACGGGCAACCTTCTGGCCACCAGGACTCCCAGGTCCCTCTCTGAACAGCTGCTTTCCAGCAGGTCACCCCTAAGCTGTACTGGTGTGTGGGGTTGTTCCTCTCCAGGTGCAGGACCCTACACGTGCCGAGGCTAGGGAAGAGCTAAGCACTTGCAGATTGCAAGCCTCATCCTGCTTGATGCTCTGTCTGATCCTTACAGACCTTCTGGAGACGGAACACTGTTTTAGGGTTGCTCCAAACTGGGAGAGATGAAGCTTCTCGAACCTGGTCTCCTCTGTCTTTAGCCCCTGAGGTCAGGAGCGCGTTGCTGCTGCACCGCAAGGGACGTTCGCTCCGTTCCACTCGGGACCCAGACCCAGTCCTACCTAAGGGAGGGCACCGTTATTCACGCAACGCAGAGGCTGGCAGGGTGAGGGCAGTTGTTTACCCTTGTTCCTGCATCGGCCTGCAAAGAAAGTCCCTCCTCTGCTCCTCCTCCTCCTCACGCCTTTGCTCACTGAATTCCCTTCGCCTATGCCTGACTCCGGAGGATGGTCCCTGTCACCCACACCCAGGGCTTCAAGATGTAGGTGGTGGGAACAGCCATCTGGAGTGACCAACAGGCCAGCCTTCAGTGCTCCCTCCAGTCCAAACCAGCGCAATGCAGATGTGTAGTTGCATTTGAGTCAGGATGCTTTTAGAGGATTGATGCAGATGTTGGCCATATTTAAAAAATAGCGTTCACCTGGATCTTCCCTGACACTGTTCCCATGCCCCGAAGTACAGAAGAAGCAACAGCAGTGACAAGCGAACTGTTTTCAAAGACTGGCTTTGAAATGGACACCCAGAGAATTTAATTATTGCCCTGGGTCTGATGCTTGACAATTTCCAGTGCAACTCTGGCTGCTCACGTATTAGTTTCAGTTGAGATTGCTGGCATGCAGCCAGAGCGAGAAAGTATATGGATTAATTATGGGCCTGGCCACTTGCTTCACCTAGCACAAGCTCTCTGGGTTTGCAGCTAATTTCACGTTGGCAGGCTCTGTCTTGGTGACGATGGAAAAGAAAGCGGTCTGGTACAATATTGCTTCCACCAGCCTAATAAATTCTGAATGCTCTGCTCGATATTCTGCAAAATAGATTGGAAGCTCAAAAAGTAGATTTTGCTCATTTAAATCCATGTATATTTCTGGAATGGAATAGGGAAGAGGTGATTAAATCCCACTCAGCCTCTCCTAGCTCTCCTTCTCTTGGGCTGGGAGGAGAGCAGAAGGCTTTGGGGTAGGAGAACAGTGACTGCAGTTCCAGGGAATTTGCACTTTTTCAGGGTGTTTCCAAATAAGGTGGGGCCAGCAATCACTGGCTCTTTCTCTTATTGAGGTACTTTTTCTCATTGGAACATCTGGAACATCTTTCTGGTGAGGAAAGGCTGAGGGAGTTGGGGCTCTTTAGCCTGGAGAAGAGCAGAGCGAGGGGGGGGTCTCCTCAATGCTGGTCAATACTGAAAGGGAGGGGGCCAGGAGGAGGGGGCCAGGCTTTGGTCAGTGGTGCCCAGGGACAGGACAAGAGGGAACGGGCGCAAACTGGAACCTGGGAAGTTCCATCGGAACACGAGGAGGAACTTTTTTCATTGGAGGGTGGCAGAGCCCTGGCAGAGGCTGCCCAGAGAGGTGGTGGAGTCTCTGACTCTGAAGACATTCCCAACTCGCCTGGACGCCATCCTGTGCAACCTGCTGTAGGTGGGTCTGGTCTGTCATGGAACTTGGACGAGGTGATCTCCAGAGGGCCCTGCCAGCCCTGGGAATTCTGTGATTGCCATCTGCCTTCTGTCACTCTGGTTTGTTGTAGGTTCAAGGACTGAAGTGGCACTTTGGGATGAAGCTTTGATTGCCTTCTCTGTGTCTTCTCAAAGCTTATTTTTATCAGGACACTGAGTTTCTCTATGCCTTAGTTTCCCGTTCTGAGGGGGAAAGGGTCTAATACTTCTTATTCCTTCTTCTGTCCTTTGTCTTCTGTATAATTTAAGTTGTAAGCTCCTTGGGGTAATGAGAGTTCTCACTGTGCCAGGATAGAGTGCTTACAAATGTGTTCTAATCTCGTCCTGGGCTTCTAAGCCCTACTGCAATGGAAATAATAGAGTGATGAAGAGGCTGGAAAGCCCTGGGGAGTCAGTGATCACCTCTGTAATACGTGCTCTCTGTATCGCGCCACGGGGAACAAATCAATCAAAGAACAAGAAGTGAGGAAAGGAGGCGACACAACAAGTTTCCCAGCTCTCCTCAACCTCCAAGGAAAGAAAACAGCAGAAGAGACGATCTTCTTACCCTCCTGAATGCGGGATAATGCAGGTTTTTTGCATGGTGAATTAAATAAGGTTAGTTTTCCTCGCTATGTTTGTTTGTTTCCCTGCATCTCTCGTTCTCTCCTGGGTAAATTCAGCCTCTGTCAGTGTTATTGGGGCTGGGCGAGCAAACAGTCTCTGCTGCAGAAGCAAAGCCGCTATGGCAAAGGTGGCTGCTCTCTGCTGTCAGGTCCCGACACTGTTAAAATTATCTGATGATGATTTTACAGATGATGTTTTGCTTGGGAGTAGCAAAGCAAGAGCAGGATCAGAGAGCCGATGCTGTGATGGTGGCAGTGTCCCAGATCTGGGTTCTTCATGCCCTGCGCAAGCCACCGACACACAGAGCAGAGGTGTTTCCAAGTTTATGCCAGTGATGTGCAGAAATGGGGTGCTGGTCCCAAAATGGGAGCACCCCTTAGTTTCAAAAATTGACACTTTTACACGTTGATTGTTACATATTCAAACAATTAATACATATTTGTTGTTGCTCTCTTTAATGATTGGTTGAGATTTCTTCACTCCCCATGTAAATTAGTGCACAGACTCTGTTGTCTTCTTCTGTTTCTCTTTGGAGTAGGTGGTATCATTCAGGGAGGTGCCCAAGGAGTTGGTGGTCGCAATCTTCCTCTGCCAAAATTATCTTTTACCAACTTCTCCTCTAATCTTGGCAGTTCCGGGTAGTTTTATCACTTTGCTGACCGAGTTCGTCACTCTCTTGCCAGGAATACCCTACCTACCACCAAAGCTATGTTGTCTAGTGGCCAGTTCCTTAATGGAATTGTAGATGAATCATGTCTCATTACTATTTCTGTATTTTAATAGTAGGTCAACAATTCAATAGGGTTGGGGCAGCAGCAGATTTCCTCAGTTGCTTCAATTACACATATTACATTTCATTTTTCTAGTTAATATCAATTTTACTATAACAGTGGGGGTAGCATGGCACCTTAACAGTCACTAGAAAATCTGGAGAAGGACCAGAAAGTTTGATCCTTTTCCCGCCTGCAAAACATCTTGGAACTTTACTGATGTGGATCCTCTTTCTTACGGTCTTTCGGATGAAAAGGGAATTAGCTTGTGATGTTTGCTGTTATGTTGCTCATTATAGAATATGCACCACCCTCGTAGGCTGAGCAGGAAGAAAATTGCTCCTGAATGCTTCAGTGTTTCATTACCTATAGATTTTAAATTTCTTGTCCGGCCTCTGCCATTTACCGCTGTATAAAATGGGGTTTAATAGAAGACAAATCCTGTTTGCACAAACATTGGATTTCTCTGCTATAATGACTTGCAGATGGTCATTTCTTTCCATGCACATGGATCATAAAGGGTTTGCCCTATTTTGAAGAGGGTAGAGAAGAAAGATGCTGGAGTTTGATGTCTGAAATTAAATTTAATTAATCTTTCTACTTCTTTATGGCAGCCTGGAGTTTGTTTAGCCTGTCCTGGTATCTGAAAAATCATTATTAGACCAATAATTTCTGATTAACATGTTCTAGGAAGTGGTGTCAATTATAACTGTGTAGGACTTTGTTATTTCAGTCTATTACCTGTAAATGAGTTATTCAGGAACAAGGAGTTCAATTGATAAAAGGCAAAAAAATCAATAGGTAAGATTGTTGAGATTAATTCTGAGTTCATAATGGATTTTCCCCCCATTGAGGTTTCCAAAAGCTTTTGTAGACTATCTGTCTTAGACCTCAATTTAAGTTTCCTGGAGCCTAATTTGTGACTGAACTCACGTGAAACTTTCGTAAATCCTTGGTTTTGCATTGTTTGTTGATAATTTCACAGTTACAGCCACTGGAGGTAAATGAGGAGAGCTATCAGAACCTTCTGGATATGCTGGACCTTCTTTAGTGGGAATTGCAAGATGTTTTGTGGATCCAGTGCATTAATGAATGAAGGGATAATTTAGTTTAATATTTATGTGTGTGGGCGTCAAAGATCAGGATGCTGTTGTGCAGGCTGCTGTGCTGTGAGAGTCATTCATTCAGAGAGATTCTCCATCTGAACAGGGAAGAAAAAGGGAATATTATTCTCGGTTTCTAACTAGGCACGAGGAGGTTAAATCCTTTGCCAAGGGGGTGCTGTAGAGACTGACAATCCGAGCCTCCAGCATGCCAGGATAGCTGTCTGAGCGGGATTATTAGTGTGCCTGGGAACAGCAGTCACTGCGATCCAACTGCAGGTCTGACCTCGCACTTCCAGGCACCACTGCCTTGAAAGCAAACGGGCAAAAAGAGCTTCCTTGTACTGGGTCATTGGAGCTGACATGGAGAGGACTGGAAAAAAACTGTTCCAGATGATGGAGGTGTCCTTGCCCAGGGCAGGGGGGTTGGAACTATATGATCTTGAAGGTCCCTTCCAACCCAGACCACTCTGTGTTTCTATGTTTTTGCGGAAGTCGTGGAGGAAACGGTGAAAGATGTCAGGACATAATTCCTGTATGCTGAGCCTGAGACTCATCAGAGAGTTGGAGCGATTACCCAGCTGTGAGTAAATGTGCAGAATTTTTTTTGAAATCCATCTTCTCCTTACATGTGTGAAGTAAGGTGGGCAGAGGAGCCTTTTCAGACTCAGCTTTGGCTGTGAACTTCTATCCTACCTCTTCCTCACCCTTGGCACTCTGGAACCCAGCACGTGTCTTGCCAGCCTTCCTCCCGTCTCCTTCTCTCACCGGCCGCAGGCCGTAAATTCTGCTCACCTGAAGACTGGAGAAGTGCTGAGTGTCCTTGAGAAGTCCTTGTTCAGTCTTTTCATGTGACCAGAGCGGGTCCCTCAGGATGTGTGGAAAAAGCGCTGCTGATTCTTATCTTCTCCTGCTGGCATTTGACATCAGGGACACTCAAGTTTCTCATTTCTTTTTACCTTTTCCTGCTGAACCAGCGTTCCCAGGGTCTCCATCCACCCACCTTTCACTGGCGCTGATCAGAAGCTTAGAGCCATCATCTGCATCGCCAAGCCCATCAGTTAGCTTCTGTTTTAATCATGGGATCATATCTTTCTCTTCAGGCCCATCAATCATCTCTGGCTCTTTGTGAAGCCGCAGTCATCCATCCTTCACCTGCCTCGTTACTGGGAGGAAGGTTGTGCTGCCACAGTGGGCAGGGAAGTCGCTGTGTGGGGAGATGGCAGCCTGAGGGACTCTCACGTTAGAAGGAATGTAGTTTCGATATTTGTCTGTCCGAGTCCCAGGACTCACCACTCCCATACTGAAAATTTTTTTCACAGAATCATAGAATGGTTTAGGTTGGAAGGGACCTTAAAGACCATCCAGTCCCACCCCCCTGCCCTGGGCAGGGGCACGTCCCACTAGACCAGGTTGCTCCAAGCGCCGTCCAGTCTGACCTTGAACCTCCATGGATGGGGCAGCCACAGTTTCTCTGGGCAACCCCGGCCAGGGGCTCACCTCCCTCACAGCAAAGAATTTCTTCCTGAGTTCTCATCTAAATCTCCCCTCTCCCAGTTTAAAACCATTCCCCCTCGTCCCATGGCTCCACTCCCTGATCCAGAGTCCCTCTCCAGCTTTCCTGGAGTCCCTTTCAGACACTGGCAGGGGCTGGAAAGTCTCCCCGGAGCCTTCTCTTCTCCAGGCTGAAGTCCCCCAGCTCTCCCAGCCTGTCCTCCCAGCAGAGGGGCTCCAGCCCTCCCAGCATCTCCGGGGCCTCCTCCGGCCCCGCTCCAACAGCTCCGTGTCCTTCTGCTGTTGGCACCCCCGGAGCTGGACCCAGGATTCCAGGTGGGGTCTCCCCCGAGCGGAGCAGAGGGGCAGAATCCCCCCCTTGCCCCCTGCCCCTGCTGTCGGGATGCAGCCCAGGGGGCAGGGGGGTTTCAGGGTTGCCAAATGTCTTGTTCTCCTGCGTGGCAGCCTCGCTACCGTGTCCTGCCCTGGGACGTAAGAACAAAACCCTTCAGAGAGGTGTCCCCACATCCCTTCCATCCCCTCCGAGCCTCTCACCTTGAGCAGGGATGACATTGCCTTTCCCTGCTGCACCCCAGGGCTGCACGCGGAAGCTGCATCAGGAGCAGGGCTGCGATGCCGCGGGAGGAGAGGAGGGTTAATGAACAGACTCTCTGCCTCGTACACAGACACACGAGCGGAGGGAAGCAGCAAAGACGACAAGCATAGAGAGGCATATTTCTCATTAAACAGAGCAACTTGGACACAGGCAACAGGAAAAGGGAGCTCATTTATCATCTCCTGTGGATGACACTGTTTTATTACCTCTGGGGCCGTAGGTAAACTCTTGTTTTACTAGGCAGCACAAGGAATCAGACCGTTGTAGTCACGAGCATTTCGGCTCCTGGTGTAGTATTTCCCATCTGCATTGGGGTAATTTTGGGCATGGCCAGCCAAGCCTGTGGGGTGGGAGCCCCCGGTGTGCCCCACTGTGCCACTACCCCCAGGACCTCTGCATTGCCCACGTGGGCTTCACGTTTCGATCCTGATGCTCCATAGCCTGGACCCACTGCTCTCCCCACCTCCCCTGCTCTCTTGCCTTAAGCCCATCCCTATGGAAAGTGATTTTTCAGCGCTAATACTTGGCCTTAGCTGACATCTGCAAGAGAGTGACAGTAGCTGCTGTATCATGCATTTATTTCTTTTCACAGATAGCCACAGTTCCAAAATTAGGCCCTTTCAGTAAAGTTCCTGGCAGCAATTGTTCCTATCAAATTTGTGTGTGGATTTTATATCTAAAAGTTACCATTTGATAACTAAATATTTCACTAACTTCTCATTTATATCAGTTGTTGGGATGTGCAGACATTCGTAGGACTGCACAGCCTGTGAAAATGTGTGAAAACTGGCTGAATAGAATAAACCACTGCTAAAACATTTAATCTTTTGGTTTAATTTTTGATGCTGTTCGCAGCTGGGCAGGTCCCAGCCCTGTGCATCCTTGCTGTGGGAAGCTGTTGAGGGTATGCCGAGCTCCACTGCTGTGGAGACTCCAACTGATTCGGAAGCAGCCCAGAAGCATGGGAGCATTTCGGGGTTCAGCCCTGGTCTCTGTTCCATCCTGTCATTTTGCTTTGCTAGGTAAGGGGACGAAGTAGTCACAAGGAAGCAAACACCCCTGGTGGTTCCTAGTCATGCTCTTACTACCACATACGAAGTGAAATGCCAGGATCCCTGGTCCAATTTTGAAGCCAGCTGGAGATCTGTGATGGAGCATTAGAATCATGGAATGGTTTAGGTTGGAAGGCACCTTCAAGATCTAGTTCCAATCCCCCTGCCCTGGGCAGGGACACCTCCCACTGGACCAGGGTGCTCCAAGCCCCGTCCAACCTGGCCTTGAACCTCCAGGGATGGGGCAGCCACAGCTTCTCTGAGCAACCCCGGCCAGGGGCTCACCTCCCTCACAGCAAAGAATTTCTTCCCAATATTTAATAGAAATTTCCCCTCTTTCAGTGTAAAACTGTTCCTCCTCATCCTATGGCTCCACTCCCTGATCCTGAGTCCCTCTCCAGCTTTCCTGGAGCCCCTTTCAGACACTGGCAGGGGCTGGAAGGTGTCCCCGGAGCCTTCCCTTCTCCAGGCTGAAGCCCCCCAGCTCTCCCAGCCTGTCCTCCCAGCAGAGGGGCTCCAGCCCTCCCGGCATCTCCAGAGCCTCCTCCGGCCCCACTCCAACAGCTCCGTGTCCTTCTGCTGTTGGGACCCCCAGAGCTGGACACAGTATTCCAGGTGGGGTCTCATTATGAACTCACTAGAGTTTCACTTGCTGTTTCCTCTCTGACACCCAGCCTTTTTAACATTCAAGATGACAATTCTCTAGAGATCAAATCATGCCTGGTACTTTCCCCCTCCATTTTGCAACCATCATGCTGCTGTGTAAGTGGGGTGGGTCCCTCATGGCACTGGCCATGATGGGATGGGGGTTCAAGTGGCTGGAGAAAAGGCGGCGATACTTCTCCATGGGTCAATTCACATTTTTTTTCAGTTTCCTGGTGAGGGTGAATGACAAAGGCAGAACGGATCGTCATGCATCAGCTGCAGCCCACTCACAAGTAGAAAATTGTAGATGATGATGATAAATCTTATGAGGAAAAATGTCAAACACCAGTGAGCTTTCCAGTTAAAACATTGCTGCTCAGAAGTGTCATATGGAAGGGAATCACTCTTTGCATGTGATATAAAAACTCAGAGAGATGAGAAAACTACACAACCCAGGCAGAAAAATCTATTTTTGCATTCAGTGTGATTAAGCACAAGTTGGTTCTGCTGATGCGAAATGCCTGCCTGAAAGAGTTATGCGAGCCAGGTGATAATAGCTGTGGGAGATGAATTTTAAACCACCGGGACATCACGTATGAATAGTGGGAGGACTGTTCATTAAGCCATAGTTTTATTGCAGGGACAGAACTTGTCCATGTATTTGAGAGGAGAAGAGAAAACGTGGTGGAATGGATAACAGAGTAATTATCCATATTGTTGCTTACCGTTATTGCTGCAGGTCACAAGAAGGACATAACAAACTAGGTACCATAAAGGTGATATTTCCAATTTTAATGGCTTGATTTTGCCCCCTAGACTGAGGTCAAAGATGGCTGTTAATCTTTGTAAACAGTTTTGGTGTATAAACTAGTTTAATCTTCCTTTTTTTTAAGGAAATGTATACTCCAGATTAGGTATAAAAATAAACAAATTCTTATTCTTTATTATCACGTCCCTGCAGCAAATGCCTAAGTTATTGGGAGCGGTTACAGAAAGCTAGATTTCTTCCTTGACTCGCTCAGGCTATATTCAATGTTGAGACTCAAACAGAGCTTATATAATTTAAAAATACTACATGAATAAAACGTGAAAGTGGCTTTTTCTCTAAGCTATCAGTTTGCCAGTCTCAGTTGGAGAGAGAGTAAATGATTTTTACAGATTATGCGCCTTTATAGTGTAACCAAAGGTGTAGGGTAGAGTCTGAAGAATTTTTTGTTGTCTTTTTTTTTTTTTTTTTTTGGGATTTAAAACTTTCCTTGGAGGGTTTTTTG
>VZSF01008308.1:31369-54167 GCA_013398295.1 Chionis minor | reverse complement strand
ATATGTTTGAAAATTTTTTTTTTTTTTTTTTTTTTTTTTTTTGGGCATTAAAACCTTCCCTTGAAGGTTTTGCTGAATCCACCCTAGAATAAAGCATTGGGTGTTAGAGCCGAGGGGGAACTGGGATGTATAAAGGAACCTGAACTGCTGTTCTCAGAATCCCTTATCCACCACCTTGGCTGTCAGGTGGGGTAGTTTTTTTTGAGTCTGTGCCATTGTGCGCAGGGCAATATCGTTTTCAGCCCTTCTCCTCCAGCAGCTGGCTGGAGAAAAAAAGCCCTTTTCATTTTTCACTGAGTCTGTTGCTTGACTCCATAGCTGCCTCCTCCCTGACCCCCCTCGAGTGGCTGCAGGAAGCCCAGGAAACTCTTTTTGTTCTAGGAACGGCCTTTTAAATGGAAACTAAACCACATTACCAAAGGCAAATTGCGTCCTAGCTTTTAAATAAATATAGGCAGGAAAAACATATTTTCCCCTTGAGGAAACAGGGAAAACACATGATGAAAACTCATTTTCATTCTAATACTCTGCCTCTCCGGAATAAATATATTGTCTTTTCCCTACTACGGTTGCTTTGCTTGGCTTTGCCACATCTGACCTGGCTTCATGGCTTCTTCCCGTCGCTTTTTCTGGGTCTTCTTCCACCCAGCTTCCGCTGCCGGCATCTCCAGCACTGCCTGCTATATTTCCCCTGCGTTCAGCATTTCCAAAAGAGCCTGAAGCCTCTGGGCGACTGGCCTTGGCACTGAGCTGCATAATGGAAAGGGCTTATGGCTGGTGGTCTGGGGGCTAGTGCGTAGAGCCGGGAACCCCCAGACGTGTGCGTTGTTCACCCAGTACATGCCAGGAGACAGGAAATTCCCTCTGCCGTGGCCTCAGGTTTGCCTCTCTGGAAATTGGGAGCAATGGTAATTTGAGTGCTGCAGGAGAAAATCAATATTTAATGGCTGAGCCTACAACCTTAAAAGCACATGAACCCCTCTGAACTGAGTCTTGGGCATGGAAATGGCTGCAATAGGGCTATGGAGATGCTCAGGGGGCTGGAACATCTTTCCGATGAGGAAAGGCTGAGGGAGTTGGGGCTCCTTAGCCTGGAGAAGAGCAGAGCGAGGGGGGATCTCCTCAATGCTGGTCAATACTGAAAGGGAGGGGGCCGGGAGGAGGGGGCCAGGCTTTGGTCAGTGGTGCCCAGGGACAGGACAAGAGGGAAGAAGTTCCATCGGAACACGGGGAGGAACTTCTTTCCTTGGAGGGTGGCGGAGCCCTGGCAGAGGCTGCCCAGAGAGGTGGTGGAGTCTCTGACTCTGGAGACATTCCCCGTCCGCCTGGACGCCATCCTGTGCCACCTGCTCTGGGTGACCCTGCTCTGGTGGGGGGTTGGACCAGGTGATCTCCAGAGGTCCATCCCCTGGGGATTCTGGGATTCTGTGAAATACCACAATAGGCAGCACCAGCCACGTTCTCCAGATAGTCCAGGGGTATTGCAGTGGTGTCTGCTGTGATTTATAAGCCCCTTCTTGCACACAGAGGGAAATATGTTGTCAGTGAGTTCCCTCTTAATTTGCATTCTTCCAATCTAATCAAACCTTTGTAAACACCAGCGCTCCGAAAATAATAATCAACAGCAAGAGACACATTGGCAGGCTAAGGGAAGGTGAATTAAGATGCTTTTCTTTCTCCTATGCTAATCTTTTCCTAATTATCTTTTATTAATATTATGATGCAGATGCTCCCGTTCTTGTTTTCACTCATCTTGGCCGTAGTTAAAATCAAATTGCAAATGAATGAGCTATATATTTGACTTAATCACTTAAGCCTCTGACTTTCATCATTTTCATAAGCAACCCCTACAGTCATACCAGAATTGGGTACATTTCTTTTTTTTTTTCTTCCCCCACCCCCCCGTTTTTGAAGTATTCTTGCATGATTATTCTATGGGTGACATTGACATTTTGTTATGATAAATTGGCTGAGTCATTATCATCAGGAGACAGTTGGGTTTTCTTATATTTATAATAAGGTGATTTCATTCTAAGAATGGGGGGGAAAAACCACAACCCCTTTTTGTTTTAAACAGTCTAATATTGCAGCTTTCATGTTGGAATTGCCACAGAATAATGTTATATTCTTCCCTTTTTGATTCCTGAAGGATGCTTTGAAAGGCCTAATCAGAAAGAAATTGGAGTCTTGAGCTTGGTTGTTCTCTGTCGATGAGCAAGTCTTTGAAGTTGAACGCTTGGTAATCCAGGTTGTTCTGGGCGTATGGAGTCCGCAAGACCCGGTGCGGGCCATTATTTTCATGCAAAAGTATGGCAGGACGCAGTGTCTTCAGTTCCCTTCGCTTGGGCAAGAGCAGCTGAGGAAAAGAGAGGTTGCTCTGGTAAACCAGCATCGCTTTGGAGGGCAAACTGGTCAAACGAGTGTGTGAGGTGTTCAGCTGCTAGGTTTCCAAGATGAAATTCAGATCCTGTGGATACTGAATCTTTACCAGTCTCCAAGGCGAATGGAGCGCGATGGGGCAGTGTTTAATATATAAGCTATGGCTTGGTTTTGGGTGGGCTGAGTGCTGGCTCTCACTTCCTGGGGTCCCGTTCTGGCTATAACAATATGTTTTGGTTTGTTTACGCGTTATTGTTCAGGTGCCGCAATGGGGTGAAAAAAAATTGCAAAAGAAGTGTAAATGCATGTCATTCTGAATTTAGAAGCTTTTGCTCAAGATCTGTTTTGATAGAAGTGCCAAATTCTATCAGCTTAGTTTATTTCAGGTGGCTCTTGCAAATCCTCCCACTGGCTTGTCCATCTGTTGATGCTAATGTTTTTTTATTTTCTGTTTGGGGTTTTTTTTATGGAGAAATGAGGGTACCTTTCACTGCTACGGACAATTTTTGAAAATATTGCCCATGTTCTGTAGCTTATCAAAGAAATGTCAGCCTGTGAGTTTGTTTCTTTCCCAGAAGAAGCAAAATAATGCCTTGAGAAGAGAAAATATTTCTTGCTTGACAGAAACTATTTAAATACATAATTATCACTGGGAGGGAGTCATTAAGATGATACTTTTTTTTCCCCCACTCTGATGAATGTATTGAATTATTATTTGCATCAGAACCATTTATAGATCTAGCTTAAAGACAGATATGCAAATAAGATGCAGTGGCACGCACGCAATCTAACGTCCTCTCCCTTCAGTTGTGCAATGATTAAAGAGCTTGGTTCCGATCCCGCAGCTCCTCAAAAACGGGAGCAAATTCATAATTATCTAGCCAGTTGTGCTAGATTTTCCCTGGTATTGTCGAGAGGAGCCTGTGGACCTCTCTCCGTGAGGGGGTGAAGTGCGTGGAGGGTGGGTTGATGTCCCACACGTGCTTAAGCCCAGCTAGGCGTTGGAGAAGCAGCCACGGGGTCCTGTGGGAAGCATGGTATGAAGGGGTGAAGTGGAGCTGGAGAGGCCTGGAGGTCTCCTGCGAAAGGACAGTGTCCTCACCCCAGTGGTGAGGAGGAGCCTGGTGTCCCTGCAGTGCTCCTCAGCACCTTTCCTCGCGCTCTCTCCCTCTCCACCAGCCTGGCGTCTACCGGAAAGTCAAGGAGAAGAGTGAGCTGCTGCAGATGGAGCCACTCTTAGGGGAGGATTTATTCATGGACGAGGACCAAATATTCACATTAGTGTAGAAAGAAAAGGGCTGATGTTAAGAAAAGGCTGCGGCAGTGACGGCAGTGTCAAACGGAGGCATCTCATCTGTCACCAACTGACATAGTCATCAGGTTGCACCAGTTGACCTGAAATATCCTTGTGCAAACAAATTGCTTTATTCATCCTGTCTTGCCGCGCATTTTTCTTTTATCTTATCTGGATATTTTTTTTCTTTCTTTCTTGTAGATCCAGCTTTTTATCTAATTGCAGAGTGCTCTGTTTTCTGTCTGCACTAAACTGTGGTCACAGAAAGGCAGAGAAGAGTCACTAACAAAGCTAGAGAGGCAGGGACTCGAAGAGCTGTGTAATGGAATTGTACTCCCAAAAGCGCCCCAGAGAAGGTGTATATCGCAATAAATGGCCGACATTCTTGATTAAATTGCCTCCATTGATGGAATGAAGTGTGCGGTCTTGCCAGAAAATTTGATTTTTCTCCTGCTATGCGCAATATATTTGCTTTCAAAGATGCAAATGCTACTTCCAAGAGGAGGGATGGGATATGCAGCCTGTCGCAGCGGCGGTCTGGGGATGTTCTCAGGCCAAGCGCTGTGATCTATCGTGTAGCATGTTGGAACTGGGAACCCGTTCCTGTTACTCATTAATCTTGAAGTGCTGAGAAGAGATGCCCTGTGCAGCGTGACAAAGTGCATCAGACACGTAGAGTTAAAGAGCAGTAATTAGAGTCGCTCCTGCTTTTCCAGCTATTCCCTCAGCACTTCCCTGCCCAGCCCAGCTCTCCATGAGCATTTTCCCCGTGGTCCTGTAGCTGATTGACCAAGGTCATTTGGATCAGATACATCTCAGCTATTTTCTTAAAACAAGCTGTGCGTTCAGTTCCAATTGGTTTCAGGAACAATTTAGTGTGCATAGGAAAAAATTTTCTTTAAGGAAAAAAATAAATCAAGGGGCCTGCAATGTGTGTTTTTCAACTGAACTTTAAGTGGGCAGGTTTCAATATTGTCGTCACTCATCTTAATTGCAATTATTCTTAATTGTACACTTCTTCTTTGGTTTATAGATAGTAAGAGTGAGTCACTCCTAGGCCAGAAATGACTACTGGCTGTAAAACAGTTGATGGATGTTCAGGGCCAGCAGAAGATGATTTGGTCTCAGTCCAGTTCCCAGTAGACGTGTATCCACATTACAAAAATAGGACATTATTAAATGGCCATTGAATTGATGGAGTCAGAACAAAGACTCAGCACGCCATCAATCCTGCACTGGGATGCTGGATGCTTCGGTGGGCAGGGTACCACCTCCCCACCAGGAAGGCACCGTGCTGCCGGCTGCTTTCCCTGTCGGGAAAAATGCAGATCGTTGCCTTTTTTGGGAGAGCAGCAGGGATGGTCGTCGGAAGGTTGTGATGCGTGCTGGTCACAGAGGAAGCTGGGAAAATCATTAGTTCCTTATTTCTCATTACCGCGATGGGCGGTGCTTTTGATGGCTCTGTGGGCACGCGTCCGTGTCTCTGGCCAGGTTGCCGTTTCAGCATAAGCTGTCGCATCCCGCTGTGGAAATGGGAAGGGACATCTTCCCTGAGAGATACCAGGTGCTTCCTTATTTTCCAGCTGCACCTGAGGGTACTGCAGCTGGACTGAAAAAGGTGGATGTTGGCATTCTTTTTCCTATAATCCAAAATTCCATGATTCATCAAATGCAGAAGAGTGCTAAAAGATGAGGCAGGTTCCATAGTGGAGAGGAAACTCTACTGAGGATATTTCACAGGAACCTTAATTGCACGTTGCTTGGCATTGTCAGTTTGACGCGCTGACATTTGGAGATATTGAGCACCTCTTTTTACAGTGCAATGAAGACCTAACACTGACAATTATGCCAGTAGTAGTCGTCTTCCACTGTTGTAATGTGAATGTCTACTCTGTAAATTAAAGAAGAAACTCTATTACTGAACAGCCAGAGAGGGTTTGCATCTTCTTCTGAAGACACATGTTCTTCTCTGCATGCACATTGCAGAAACATGGGAGCAACTGCCTTGTTTTCATCCATTTGGTTCCGGCAAACGCTCTGCGGTTCGGGGGCTGAAAGCCTGGTTGGTCATGATTGCAGCCGAACAAGTTCTCCTTCATCTTTAGCAAAGCCCCAGAGGGAAAGCCTGCTGAGAATAAAGGTCACCACCAGAGACAGGGATTCGGGATGAAAAGCCTTGAGAGAAAACAGTTGGAAACAGCTATCCAGGTGTCAGAGAGGAGAGGAGGGAGGTTTGTGCCCACAGCCTCTACTAATAAGCTGCCTGGGAGCAGTTTGCTCTCTTGCTTTCGGATCCGAAGGCGACCAGCAGCAGTGGTAGGCTGCTGGGTACTGGGTAGTGTGACGGCATCAGAGGACGTGTGATGGAAACATCCATTTGTGCAGAAAGTTGTAAGATATGGGAAAGGGGCAGAAAAGTGTGGGTGCAATTGATTTCATTTGATTACGCTGTTACTGATTTTCCATTGTATTGGGAAGTGCCAGATGGTTTTTGCTTTTCATCTCCTTTTTATCTGACTCAGATTATAAATCTTTGAAGGGTGGGAGGAGTAAGAATTACTGGCCCAGATTGTATCGGGGTCTTGTCTCTTGGTTTCTGCCGGGTGTTGCAGAGGAAGGTTGGGGTGGTGGGCAAAGCTCAGCTAGAGTGGGATAAAGCAACTCCCTTGTGAAAGCTTCATAGAATTATGGGATGGTTTGGGCTGGAACGGACCTTAAAGCTCATCTCATTCCACACACCCCCCGCCATGTGCAGGGATGCCTCCCACTAGACCAGGTTGCTCCAAGCTCATCCAACCTGGACTTGGGTTGGGTAAGGGAGAAATTTATGTTTTAAATCACAAGGTTTTGAATTCCACTGAGCTCAGCTAAGTATGACTGTGGTACCCCAGGGCAAGGTTTATCTTTTCTCCACGTATCCAAGAACCGGAAATATGTGGAACAGGTTGCCCAGGGAAGCTGTGGCTGTCCCACCCCTGGAGGTGTTCAAGACAAGGTTGGACTAGGCCTGGAGCAACCTGGTTTAGTGGGAGGTGTCCCTGCCCAGAGCAGGGGGGTGGAACAGGGTGATCTTTAAGGTCCCTTCCAACCTAAACCATTCTGTGATGCTGTGTTTGGTTTTAGGGGTAGCAGTATGGGCTACTGTAGGAAAACAGAGGAGCTTTGCTTTTAGTAGAGAAAGTCTAATGCACCAAATGAAAAACTCAAAATGCCCATGTATTAATCCTGAGGTGAAAACCTGAATCTGAAACTTAGGAGCTCAGCACAAGTGTGCCTGGTGGATCACAGGGTCACAGGGCTTGGCAGGGACCTCTGGAGATCAACTTGTCCAACCCCCCTGACAGAGCAGGGTCACCCAGAGCAGGTTGCACAGGGTGGCCTCCAGGCGGGTTGGGAATGTCTCCAGAGTCAGAGACTGCACCACCTCTCTGGGCAGCCTCTGCCAGGGCTCTGCCACCCTCCAAGGAAAGAAGTTCCTCCTTTGTTTAGATGGAACTTCCCAGGTTCAAATTTGTACTTCTCTGTTCTGCATCTGCGGTGGACTGAGCCCAAAACACCCATTTGTGACACCTCTCACCCTCTCAACTGTGGGACGCTCAACCTGACTCCCATCAGGAGCCCTCGGTGGCCTCAGGCAGGTCCCTGCTGGTACAGAGCATGAGCATGTTCCTCCTGGCATCCCACAGCTCCGTCACCGAGGACCTGGGTCCTCCCCCTGGATTTCTGGGCGATAGCTGCTGGCCTGTTTTGTTGTCTCTTTGCTCTTTTTTCATCTATTACATTCATGTATATTTATGTGAAGCTCCAAAATAGCCAAGAGCACTTTAATCAGAGGACTTATCTGCAGCCTGATCAGGGATAATACTAATCAGGAAGTTCAGAGCATGCTTTAACACTTACTGCAGGAGGGTAAGTTTACTCCCAACTCCAAAACACACTTTGGTGATGCCCCAGTCAGCAGAAGAGCAAAACAAAGATATATTTTCTACATCTGGTGTTTTAAAGCTTCATGGCAGGAGCAGTGAACGCTGGATATGTCGTAGGAGCCTGTGTTGTCGTGAGGAAATGATGCAAACAGCGCGATGCGTGTTTCCAACCATAGGGATCTCACTTTTCAAGCCAATCTCTCAAAATCCCATCTTTTTTTTTTTTGTCACGTGGCTGGGATTGAATATGTGTGCTAGCTTGCAGGAGGATGGTTTGAATGCAGAAAAGCTGGCATGCTCCTTCTCTGTAAGACTTTTTTTAAATCACTGACTTTGCAATCTTGATAACTAGGATTTTCTGACAGAGGTTGTATGCAAAAGGGAGGGAAAAAAGTTTTGATGTAAGTAAAGGTAAAACTTTTTAAGGTTTAGCAAACTTAAAATTAGAGCTCATGAGGGTTTCAGACCTGCCAGGCAATATTGTATGTCTGTTTAACATGATGCCCTTTGTGGAGCTGAGATTTTTTTAATTCTCGCTCAGACACAGAGTTTTGCTGAAAATCCTTTTACACGATTCACATGAAAGTCTTTGCTTCCTGAAGTCTTCTCAGATATCAGTGACAAAAGCTCACATTGTCTGCCCCATTTTTTCATTGCAACTTTATGGGATAAGCAAACCACAGTGCTACTGGATTATATCTTTAATGCAGATTTTCTGCTAAGGTTTTATTTTTAAAGCCTTCATCTTTAGAAATATGTGGATTTAAAAGTAAATAAATCATCTTTTGGGTCACAATCCTGCTTCAACTGAATCCAAAGGAAGTTGCATTTGGCAATAATTTCTGTCTTGTTAGCGTGTGTCTCTTCTTGCTGGATGTCTTTTTTCCCTTGTCCTTGGATCCCCTGCAGTGCCCGTCACGTGGATGGAGCTCCGGAGCCTCAGGATGTTCAAACCGTGTGCAGTTCCCAGGCGCTGACCTGGAGAGGTGGGATGTGTTTCACTTCTCCCCTCTTGGCAATGACCCTTCTCCAGCTGAAGGAGCAAAACAGGTACTGGTTTTACAAACGGCGAAACACGGTGCTGATGCTGGGGTGGTAAGCTGGCTCTGGTTGAGTGTGTGAATCCAGTTTAGTGTCCGCATTGTGCTGTCTACAATCACAGCCGTCCTGTTGTCCAGCTCAAGTGCCGGATCTGCCTTTACCGAGGAAGGAGGGATTTTTCACCCAAATTCTGCAGAGAGCAGAACTGGAGGCTTCTCGGTTACCAGTGCCGGGCGCCCGGTGGTCGATTCCTTCTAAAATTCAGCTGGTGACAAAAGTAATGTACAGCAAAACAGCTCTGGCTGCGGAATCGCCTCGACCAAACTACCTCCAAGCTCCAGCTGGAATGGCCCCTGAGCCATGGTAGACTCTACACGGCAGCAAACTTGTGCGTTTGGACTTGGCAGGGCCAGGTGGGCCATATAAACCCAAAAAAACGGAGCTTGGCGATGCGTGCTGATCCTCCCAGATAATTCCCCTATCCTCCCTTGTGCCTTAATGCTGATGCTGTTGTATGAACAAAATCAACGTAACGGTTGTGGTAGATTTAAAGCTGCTGCAGTCCTGATGAGCTGATAGTTTACAGCACTCAAAAAGGGTTTGGTTTTTTCTGTTGTTTTAATCGCTAGCACAAAATAATTACATTCCTTTTTTTTTTTTTTCCTCCTGGGAAGCAACAAAATGACAAAGCAGCAAAATAAAAATTTGTGTGATCTTCTTCACAGAGCAAGCAAAATTGGGTTTGCAAAATAAAATAAAGGAATCAATCACTGTCCATACACAAAGCTTTAAGTAATTCTTGAAGCAGGAGATGTTTTAGGATCAGAGAAGTGGCTGTAATCAAAATGCTGGAAGAAAACGGGATTCGTTGAGAAAGCTAAGTACCTCATTAAAAATCAATCCCTTTTCTCCCCATTCAAACGGCGTATAGCTGATAATACTTTAGCGGATCTTTCTATAGTTACGTTTGCTTAAAAGGGGTGAAAAAAACCCACGTTGTGTCTTATTAAGTATAGTATTTAGCCATCTATAGATACAATGTAATAGCAGAGTAATGAAGGAAGTTAGGCACCTACCCCGGCTGTTGGGTGGGAAGGTTGGTGATACGAGGAGTTCGGGTTGCTCAGTTCTGAATTCTCTTCCCAACCCTCTGGGATGAGGTCGCAGGGACCTCGTGCTGCTGAGGTGGCTCTGTTCTCCTGTGGGAAAATGTGGGATCCCTCTGTCCTGGCAGCGCGTGTTGCTAAAGATTCGCAAGTGAGAAGAGGGAAACAAGCAGCTGAGGGGGAAAAAGGTTGATTATTCAAATTCCATTCCCTGATTACCAGCACGCGAGCTGTCTTCGTTTACAGGCAGGCAGCTCCCTTGAGTCCCCGTGCTCATCAATTATTTTTCTTCTTTCCCCTAGCAAAGTTAGCCCTGCAGTATGAGCAGAGGCTCCAGAGTTCATTAGCAATATTGTGGTCCTTTCTTCCTGGAAAAGCCTCTCAGCGTAACCTCAGTGTGATTCAAGATGATGGTAGAAAGCTGCATCTGAGTTAGACTTTCCGTTGTGCTTCTGGAAGTGTGTAGGAGGGAGCCCAACAACGAATGGCGGCTAACCATCCGAGGGGTGCTCCATCCTCCTGCAGTGAATATGGGCTTCTTGGTATACATGGTGATGGATCGCCCTGCTGTTCTGCCTGGCAGACACCTTCATTGCTTGCATTTACCTGTTCAGTCATCAATAATTACAGTTGATGGTACCTCCTGGTAACACTCAATTCTCTTGAAAAAATCTTCTTATTTCCCTGTCCACTGCTGACTGCTGGAGGCTGGAAAACCCGACAGAGCTGACAGCAGTCTGCCATTGGTCTGCATTCACAGGTCTAATCTAGAATAATCAATTTTGAGATTCTCTAGAGAATAATATAGAGAGTTGAGCTGAGAGGAACCTCATGAAGTTTGAAGAACTTCATGGACCTCAACAAGGGCGTTCCTCTCCTGCACCTGGGGAGGAATAACCCCAGGCACCAGTACAGGTCAGGGGCTGACCTGCTGGAAGCAGCTGTGGGGAAAGCAACCTGGGAGTCCTGGTGACCAGCAGGATGCCATGAGCCCAGCAATGGGCCCTTGTGACCAAGAAGGCCAGTGGCATCCTGGGGGGCATCAAGAGGAGTGTGGCCAGCAGGTGGAGGGGGGTCATCCTCCCCCTTTCCTCTGCCCTGGTGGGGGGCAGCTGGAGTCCTGTGTCCAGTGCTGGGCTCCCGGTTCAGGAAGGACAGGGAACTGCTGGAGAGGGGACAGCAAAGGGCTACGGAGATGCTCAGGGGGCTGGGACATCTTTCCCATGAGGAAAGGCTGAGGGAGTTGGGGCTCTTTAGCCTGGAGGAGAGCAGAGCGAGGAGGGGGTCTCCTCAATGCTGGTCAATACTGAAAGGGAGGGGGCCGGGAGGAGGGGGCCAGGCTTTGGTCAGTGGTGCCCAGGGACAGGACAAGAGGGAACGGGCACAAACTGGAACCTGGGAAGTTCCATTGGAACATGAGGAGGAACTTCTTTCGTTGGAGGGTGGCAGAGCCCTGGCAGAGGCTGCCCAGAGACGCGGTGGGGTCTCCGACTCTGGAGACATTCCCAACCCGCCTGGAGGCCATCCTGTGCCACCTGCTCTGGGTGACCCTGCTCTGTCAGGGGGATTGGACAAGGTGATCTCCAGAGGTCCCTGCCAACCCCGGGGATTCTGTGACTCTGTGGTTCCTTCAAGTGCCAGTAAGAACGCTGTTAGGTTGCAGTGGCCTCAGTGAAAACCATGCTGCCGAAGTTGCTCTCGTGTTGTTTGGGACGCGCGGTGCCATCACTGCACCCACAGCCCACCCTGCTGCAGGGAATTCCATCTGACTCCATCATCTGGATCACATTTTTGATACCAAGAAAAATGCAAATGCAGCAGAGCTTCCTAGTGCCCTGCTTGAGACACTGTGGCAGGCGCTGATTTTTATAAGACACAGGTGCTAATTACTGGGAAACAGTTTCCTGAGAGATACCAGTCCCCTAAGGAGAAGTGTTGGGGGAGGCATTATTTTCCATCTAATCTATTAAATTTAGAAGCTAGGATGGCTGCCACCTGGGAGACCCCTGTGATTATTGACTTATGCAGGTGCACTAATTTCCACTGCTACCTTGTCTCTGCTCTCCTCCCACTACATTTCCTTCATTTAGATGTCAGCTGCATATTACCAAAATTGTAGACTTTTATTTATTATTTTTTTTAGTACTCCAGGAGCCCCCAGGAGCTCTGGCCAAGATGACATTTTTGCTGTGATGAACTGCACTGAGAAGGACAAAGGCTGTGTCTACCCAGGACGCACAAATACGCAGCCAGGTAGGAAAGAGCAAGAAGAAAGACAAGCCCAGTATCTTGAAATAATGCCCAGTATCTGAAAATAATGGCTGGGGTGCCTGGGTGTACACAACGTAAGGTTGTGAGCTGCACAGAGCAGGAACCACCCATGGGTGGCGTGTAGTCGGCACGTAACAAAAAAGGACACTTCATGTGGAATTTCAGTTGCAGACCTGAGTCATCTCCGGGCTTCTCAATCTTGGTATAAAAAAATCCAATTATTTAAAAAAAAACCCAAAACACAAAACCATGTGACTTTTTTGTTCTTCTTCCCAAACATTGCTCCCCACAAGATACAGAAGTTGTAAGGTTCTTAATTTTACTTCATTGCAAGGAGTACTTGAAAGAAAGGTAGAGGCTCAGGGGAGACCTTCTCGCTCCCTGCAGCTCCCAGAGAGGAGGGTGTAGCCAGGGGAGGTCGGTCTCTTCTCCCAAGGAACAGGCGATGGGACGAGAGGAAACGGCCTCAAGTTGCGCCAGGGGAGGTTCAGGGTGGACATTAGGAAAAATTTCTTCACCCAAAGGGTTGTCAAGCCTTGGAAGAGGCTGCCCAGGGCAGGGGGGGAGGCACCATCCCTGGAGGGATTTCCCAGCCGGGCAGATGTGGTGCTGAGGGACATGGGTTTATGCTGGGCTTGATTAATGGTTGGACTCAATGAGCTTAAAGGTCTTTTCCAACCTAGATGATTTTCTGATTCTGAACAACGGTGGATAAAACTTGCTACAAAGAAGTAAATTGTGAAGAACCTTCTTTTAAGACAGCGGAACAGTCGGCGTTGCGTATGGGGATGATTAAATCTGTGTCCATCTGCCACTCAAACACAGCCCCCTGAGACAGGACACAGCCGCTACAGAGGAGCTGGACCTGGGAGCTGCCGTTGAAGGAGCAGCACCCTTTCCAGTCACCCAACAGTTCCGACATGGTTAGGGTGACAACCCGCCATCGCTGAGCTGAGTAATGGCCAAGTGACAGCTTGGTGCCATGGATTTCCATGGCCTTTGTGTTGGACAGTAAGCCTTTACGATGCGTTTTACTTCTCGCTTCCTAGCTCCTTGCCTTTTTTTTTGGGGGGGGGGTGGTGTAAAGCCAGTCTTTCCACATTACTTTAACAAAGTTTTATGCGTTTTAATTTTCTTTTATTACTTTGTAGCCGATTTCCAACTGCTTGACGAGACAAGTCAATGAGACAGAGCTCCTAATAAACCTGCATCCATCAATGCCTTGTTTTACTCTCTTTCATCTCTAACTACTATGCAATCACTTGGACAACTGATGCTTCTGAGCTTGCAATTAGACCCATGCTTTCTGCTTCTGATGAAGGGAAGATTAATTAAATCAGTGCTTTTCAAGGCTAGAGCAAATGCAGGAACATTTTTGGCAATTCTCTCCTTCCTTTAAACCTGTAGCCTATTAATTTAAGACACCTGGCACAGAAGTAACATTTTTGCCCTGACAGAAAACAATAAACTGAGATTTATACACTGGAGCCTTATGGAAAGACTTCTTTTCCCTTCCCAAAATGCAGATTACACAATAAAATGACAGGAGACCAGGGGAAGAGTTTATAACCTTTCATCCAAAGAATAAGACAGACTTCTACAATGGACCTTCCATTTTTTACCCAAGAGAGAGGGGTAACACGGTGACATACAGGATCATTATTTATCTCACTACAGGTGATGCCAAACCCTTCCATCTTCAGCTCCTGGAGGAGGCTTTCCCAGTTTATTTGTGCTCTGGTGATGGGGTTTTAAGTAATTTTGGGGGATTTGAGAGAGGGCAGTTTCCCTTTGCTGAGACTGGGATCGGCCTGTGCCTTTTCATACATCGTGCCTCTCCGAGACAGATCTTTCTGGGGAGAAAAAGGAGATGGATTCATCTTTTTTACAGTCTAATTTTGTGAAGGAACATCAGAGATAACAAAAGACTAATTATTTTCCTACATTGGCAGTTGCTAAGAGGAAAGTTCCAGACAGCACAATTAGCTTGTGACAGGTATTCTCCATTTACTAATTACAATATATTTAAGACCTTTGTTCGGGGTTGGTTGTCCGCGTCCTGACTGCTGGTATCCCAGGGGTCCCGTCATTTCCGCGCTCACTGTTGAGGGTTCAGTGAACCTGCTGAAGCCAAAAAAGCAAAGCGTCACTTTCAAATCAAGCTGGGAGTCAGCCCCGTGGCTGGAATTCACCCAAGCCGGGTTCCGTAGATTTTTCTGTGTGGTTCTGTTTTACCTCAAACCAGGACACTGAGTGTTGTTAAGTTGCTTAGATGTGAAAGGCCCTAAATCCTCCGTTTTTCCTTGTGTTTTCTGTTACCTGGTGTTCACGAACTGTCCAGAGCTGGGTATTCAATGGGACGATTTCGGCTGTTGGGTTTTGGTGGTAAATTCTGACAATGCTTTTAGGAAATATGTCCATCCATCCACCTCCGCCTCGAGCCAATAACCACAGCTGGGGGGTTCCTCGATGGATTCCGTCGGATTTTTAATGCTCGTCTGTGCGAAAAATTTATTCCCAACATCTGCTGCTTAAGTACCAGTGACAAGGCACCCAGAGGAAAGTGACCTGTGGATCATTTTCCTTGGTTTAAGTATCTTATGAACAACACAAAAAGCTACATGCACAGCCCAAACCCATGTGCAATATTCCCTTGGGAGAATCCCTTGGGATTTCCCCCAAAGCCACAAGGCGTCCCCTGGCCCTGTCGGCGCTGGCCGCCTCTTTGTTGGCGACCCCTCGGTGGCTGCAGTATTGCACAGCTCTGGGGACTCCGGGCCCGCGGCCACCGCCTGTCCCCTGGCTGGGTTGGCGGGGTGGGAATGGGCCGGGGGGGTGTTTCGGGAGCTTGGGAACAGGTTTGGGCACTGGTTGGCTGCTCTGCAAACAGGCAGAGTCTCTGGTGGCATCTGCCATCCACCCATCCACCCAATTCCATGGATCAGCTCCAAATGCCCCTGGGTGGTGGCCCGCGTGCTGTGTTTGCTGGCCAAGGCAGTCTTTGCGTGGCAGCAGCTGCTGGCATTAATGTCCTCTCTTCTTGGAGTGGGCGAGACGGGGAACGTGTTTGTTGGTGCCAGGCATTGCGTTTTCAGAGACACAGCTGCCATTCCGGAAGGTTTGTTGAAGCCTTCCCTCCTTGTCCACACTGCAGGAACAGTTTGCATGAGATTTAGGGCTCCTTTCTTCACAGGGAAAGCTACAAGAAGGGAAAGAAAAAAAAAAAAAAGCCAGCCAAGCGGTGCGCAGCATGTGTCGGTTCCAAGGCAACGTGCTATTTTATTACTGTCAGCAAATTTTCCCCGGCTCTGCGTTCCAGCTCCTGCTACAGTTGGTGGGATCTGACAGCGCTGAACCTGAGGCAGAGCACAAAGATACCTGTGTCTGAAGCTGCGATTTTTATTTTTTTTTAAATGTATTTATTCGTACCTGTGTTATAAGGCATGGAGAGTACTGGTAAAATACTACACACATCTCTGTCCTTCATCTGAGATGCTTTGAGATGTTCGGGTTCCTCACAGGGATCTTGGAGTATCTTGAAGCAGAAGAGTTCCCCAGATCTTAGTTAATTGAAACACACGTCAAGTAACGACATGCATAAATGAGTCATTTATAACTAAGACAGTGAGGAATGGAGCTTGGCAGGAGGAACGGCAAGGAGGGTCAGTCTCTTCTCCCAAGGAACAGGCAATGGGACGAGAAGAAACAGCCTCAAGTTGTGCCAGGGGAGGTTTAGATTGGATACACAGAGGAATTTCTTCCCAGAAAGGGTTGTCAAGTCCTGGAAGAGGCTGGCCAGGGAGGGGGTTGAGTCACCATCCCTGGATGTGTTCGAAAGTTGTGTAGATGTGGTGCTTAGAGACATGGTTTAGTGATGGAGGTGGTAGAGTAGGGTCAGCAGTTGGACTCGATGATCTTAAAGGTCTTTTCCAACCTAAAAGGTTCTATCATTCTTTGATTATATGGGTAAAGCCAGTGGGATTATATGGGTAAAGCCAGGGTGTGTGACCTCATTCCGCTGGGTCTGGGGTTTTTTGGAGGGGTCCTGCCTGGGTGCACACCTCTGTGCTGGTGTGTGGCAGAAGCCCTCCACAACTTCTTGTACAGGGTTTTCAAACCAGCCAGTCTCCTGGTGGTTTCAAAGGAGTCATGAGTACACCAGACCTCGGTGCAGAAGCAAGCAGGAGGCGTGCTAACCAGGTGCCTGCTTTCTCTCTTCTTGTTTTTGTTTCTGCATAAGATAAAGGCATAAACGTCTAAATAATTGGGGTATGGCTCATTCCTTTTATATTTTCCCATGAACGGTGTTTCCTGTGATTAGGGAGCCAGGCTTAAGGCAAAGGATAGGAAGATTTTAACCTGTGTAATTATTTCATAACGAGCCTCTGGGATCGGGGTTTTGGTTTTCATTTATTCCTGTTTCTCTGGCATATGAATCCGGCAGTGACGCCTTTTTTGCAGTGGCCTTCTGCTCACCTCTTAAGTGGTGCCAGAATCCCCTTGGGGTTCCACATAGTTTCCTGTTGGAGTATTTGGCAGGCCCTGAGCAGCCAATCTCCGATCAGACAGAAGTCGGTGCTTTCCCTCTGGCATGGCTGTTGTCCAAGTGTTTTGGTATGTAATTTCTGCTAATTTGCTGACCGGTGCTTTAATTACATGAAAGATTTACTTAGAACCACCCCTTTTGTAACGTTCTTAATGCCTACATTAACTACTTCTCGTTTGTGATTCTCGGCCACTCGGTGAGCTAAGATGATGTAGTCGATGCCCTCTGCTTGCTCTGAACCTACCGTACCATGCAGAGCATGGCAGAGAATCGCAGATTGGTTAGAGTTGGAAGGGACCTTGAAGTCCATCTAGTCCAACCCCCGTACCATGAGCAGGGACACCTCCCACTATACCAGGTTGCTCCAAGCCCCATCCAACCTGGCCTTGAACATCTCCAGGGATGGGGCAGCCACAGCTTCTCTGGGCAACCCCAGCCAGGGGCTCACCACGCTCATGGTGAAAAATCTCTTCCCGAGATCTCATCTAAATCTCCCCTCTTCCAGTTTAATACCATTCCCCCTTGTCCTGTGGCTCCACTCCCTGATCCAGAGTCCCTCCCCAGCTTTTCTGCTCCCATTCTTAATTTTTCCATTGAACTAATAACTTGGTTTTGATCAGAGCATCCCTAGAGGACACAAACAGTTGTGCGCCACCTTTGACATAACAGATCCCCTATGGGCAGTTGGCTGCTCTCCCTCAAGCAGGCTTTCTCAGAGCCCCTGGAATTGCAATTGACAACGTATGGAAAGAGTAAATCTCTCTCCTGTCTCATGCTCAGCCACAGAGAGTTGCAGCTGGTTTCCTCACCAGCACTGGGAAATGACCAACAAGGTCCCACCTCGGTGCTCAGCATCAGGAGGAGACGGAAGGGGCAGCAGCACCGATACGACTCCTCTCTTCCATACCCACATCAGGCAGCCTGTCATTGGCACAGTTTTGGTAATTACTCCACCTAATTTCTATCAGGTGAAGAGTAGGAAGATGGTTGTACTTCATCAGAAGACCAACTGTTCATGAGAGCTTCTGACAGTGGGACATGGTCTGATTTGTTCCCATCTCCCATGAGGCACCCGCCAGCACGCTCCGCTCTAGGCAGCAGGAAGAAGAAAGAAAATTCAATTATTTGATAGTTTCCCATCTACACGCTCCTGCTTAAAATGATTTATTTAAGGTTGCACCTGCCGTGGGTGGGGTGCTGGGCAAAGTCGTGGGAGCTGCTCCAGGGAGCTCGTGGGCTGGGACAGGGTGAGAAGTGGCACTAGAGCACTGGGGGCTTTGTCCCCCTCAGGTGACCAGTTCCCAGCATCCTACCAGCGTGGTTTATCCCTGTGGAAAAACAGCAGGTAGATGGACCCAGAGCCGGTTATTTCGATGCCTTGTTGTCCAGTTGTGTGATAACAGGAAGGCACAACGTGATCAGAGCTGGGCATATAAAGGTGCCAAAAAAAGAAGGAAAAAATAATAATAAAAAAAAAGGTGAAAGCTGACCTGAGCTTATCAATAACCTGACACACATCCTCACCCGTGCTCTGAGAAAACGCAGCAATGATCAGCACGCTGGGCAGGATTTCACCGAGCTGTCCAAGAATTTACTCTGGCTTCTTCCTGACAAGAGACACAGGTACAAAAAAACCCAAAACCCAATACAGTGACTTCTCTTCTAGCAAATGCCGTGTAAAATATTGCTTACCAGAGCTATAAAAGTTAACTTGGTAGAGAAATTATGTCAGCAGCTTTTGGCTTGGCGTTCTCTTGGGCAAGGTGATTGAAGGCAAGGACGAACTGCTGAGGGGCAACACGGCATGCACAGTCTTGAGTTGAGCGTCATCGTTTTTCATCATTTTTGGGGATGCTGCAGGTTTGTACAAGAGCTGGAAGCCATCAGGCAAGGGGTTGTAATACTAAATACCTTGGCAGGGCCGTATCTTGCCACCAGCACTTTACCCCTCCGTCCTTGGGCCGCACAAAAAAAAGCCCCTCCTCAGCCTGGGGACACCACGAGCGTCGATGCTTCGCACGAGGTGATAAAGCGAAAGGATGAATTGGGGTTAAGCGACTATCGCAAGTCCTGACGGTCCCGTGTCTCGCTCCTGGCTGTCACCAGATGGTTAAGAGAAGGTCAAGCCCAAAACAGTTTGCTCTACAATAACCTGACGACAGGGAAAGTTTCCTAGCACTGACGATTTCTCAGTCATGGCTCTAGAAGGCCGGGAAATCATGATTAGGAGCAGATCCCTGTGTGTATCCAACCCATGAATCCTGTCTCAGATCTATAGGCTGCGCAAACGGCTCAAAGCTCCGGGATTCGTAAGGGCGACTCGCCCACTTCCACCTCTTCAAATAAATCAGTTCCGGCCCAAAACTCCCAGTGAGCGCCAGGAAAGGAGACTGGTGAACGATTGACGTAACGAGCAAGAGTTTTATTTAGTTTGGACCTTGTTAGGTTACATTTGCATGGCTGCGATGTCAGATTCATTATTCATGAGCATAAACTGCAGTGACCCCCTCGCCTCCCCCCTCACACAGGCGCTCGCAAACACCAGCTCCTGGAGTCCCAAGATTAGACATCTTTCTTGCTGCTTTAAGCAATTTCTCTTTAAAAGGAGCACGGCAGAGTGACAGCCTGATTTTTTATTCATGTGTGGGGCTTTATCAAGGCATAACATTTACCACAGTACATAAAAATCAGGTTTGCAGGTCGGGGGGGGAAAAACGACATAGGCAAATTGAGTTGGCAGAGGAACAGCCATGTCCCTCCTGTGCTCCCCTCCTTTCTTGCCCAACCCAGGGCAGGACATCCCCCGTCACACAGCAGCTCCTCTCCCACCAGCTGACACAAGCAACATGGAAAATTGTCGCCAGGAGGGGCCAGTGCCCCAGGCAATGAGACCGATTTGGGTTTGCGTATCCCAAGCAGGGGGACTGGAGAGCCCGTCCCACAGCAGACATTCCAGCTGGGAGAAGGGGAAGCATACAGCCCTTCGGAGGACACACTGAGACTCAAAAAGTTCCTGGAAAAACAGGCTGGAGTCATGGAATCATAGAGTCCCACAATAACCGGGGCTGGAAGGACCCTCTGAAGATCATCTGGTCCAACCCCCCCACCAGAGCAGGGTCACCCAGAGCAGGTGGCACAGGATGGCCTCCAGGCGGGTTGGGAATGTCTCCAGAGTCGGAGACCCCACCGCGTCTCTGGGCAGCCTCTGCCAGGGCTCTGCCACCCTCCAACGAAAGAAGTTCCTCCTCATGTTCCAATGGAACTTCCCAGGTTCCAGTTTGTGCCCGTTCCCTCTTGTCCTGTCCCTGGGCACCACTGACCAAAGCCTGGCCCCCTCCTCCCGGCCCCCTCCCTTTCAGTATTGACCGGCATTGAGGAGACCCCCCCTCGCTCTGCTCTCCTCCAGGCTAAAGAGACCCAACTCCCTCAGCCTTTCCTCATCAGAAAGATGTTCCAGCCCCCTGAGCATCTCCGTAGCCCTTTGCTGTCCCCTCTCCAGCAGTTCCCTGTCCTTCCTGAACCGGGGAGCCCAGCACTGGACACAGGATTCCAGTCTGTCAAGTCAAGAGGATGAGGACAGGTGGGTGCAGAAATACTCAACGGGGGAAGTATCTGGCTGGGGCAGAAACGGATTAGAGCCCACAGAATAAGCCAACACCAAAAAAAGTCGGAGAAAAACAAATGCCAAAGGGTACAAAGCAGCACGTTGTATGTAGGACGTGGGAGGTCAAGGGTTTGGGGTCACCACGTGTTTGGGAAGACATCAGCAGAGTGGGGAGCACACAAGAGGGACCGGATAGAGAAGCAGCGAGACCACAGCAGAAGGACAGACCACAGCTTGAAACACCTCCGTGTGTCACAAAGCTGACAATCAGCTGTGCTCCATAGCCCCTAAGGCAATGACTTGGCTTAATTTGGAATTAGGGGAGTTGCATTACCAATTAAGGAAAATCCTCCTGGGAAAAGACGCTGATGCCTTTTTGTGGGACCCTTCAACAAACATCTCTTGACGATGGCCAGGGCAAGAGCAATGGCAAAACGACCTTGGGGTCCAGCCGTAAACACTGGGAGGAGTGAGCGTCAGAGCAGGTCCCTCCAGCAGGACCTGGCCTGCAACAGAAAAATTAAAAAGATAATTTTCGAAGGAGCATCGCATTGTTTCGGGACAGCATTAGTGGTTTTTAGCACCAGGAGGGGAGGGGATCAGCAGCCGTCCTGGGAAGCACTGCCAATCAAAGAGTGATTTGCTCTCGGTGTGAGGCACTCTCCCGCTCTCTTACTCAAAGAAAAAAAATGTAATCAAGGCAAACAATACCAAGAAAAGTAATTAAACATCTCAAAAATGCTAGAGATTGCATTTAGCATGTGACAGGCACAAAAGAAGGATGCTGAAGGGGAACATTTCCAGGAGGCAAAAGTAAGACCGTAGTAGGATGCTAATTGCTGGGTATCTTGACCTTTTCTTGCTGTTTGCCAGCAGATAGAGACAGGATCGTGCCAGCCCCTCTTCTCCCGGTGCCGTCACCCCTTCACAAGTCACAAAGCAGGGACCGGGGGGGCGAAAGGCAGTGGCAGAGCCTTGGCACTGTCCTCGGCCCCGCCTTGTGCCTGGGTCTCATTCATGGCCTCTTGCCTCCCTGAGAAACCACACAGCAAAAGCCAAATTTAAACTAGAAAACAGCACAGGCGCAGGGCTGAGTTATTTCACACAGGACTGGCTCAGATTTGTTTTGGCCAGTCACAGCCACTCCAAGCTCCCTCACGTAGCGGGTAAAATGCTGTCATTCATTTTACAGGAAAACATGACGTCTTGGGTGCCCGATGGCAAAGTTATCAACCTGAGTCACAGGATGGGTTGGGTTGGAAGGGACCTTAAAGCTCATCTTGTTCCACCCGCCTGCCCTGGGCAGAGACACCTCCCACTAAACCAGGTTGCTCCAAGCCCCATCCAACCTGGCCTTGAACACCTCCAGGGATGGGGCATCATCCTGGTTTCAGACAGGCAAGGGTTAATTTTTCTTCCTAGTGATTGCTGTGGCAGGAAGGTCAATAATACTATTGGGTTTAGTTGTTGCTAAGTGTTGATTACACTATTCAAGGACTTTTTTCAGCTTCCCCTAGAAGCACAGACAGAAGGACGGAATGGCCAACAGAATGTTCCATACCAGAGATGTCACGCTCAGTACAGAAACGACGGTTGGCCGGGGGGCAGGAATCCGTGATCACTGATCCAGATGGTGCCAGTTCACCTGGTGGTGAGTGCTCCCTGTCACTATTATTATTATTTTTCCTTTTCTCTTATCGTTTCTATTAAATTGTCTTTATCTCAACCCACAAGGGGTTTTTCCCCTCCTCTTTCCCTCCACTCTTCTCCCCACCCTTCTGGGGGGGTTGTTAAACCATGACAGGCATCCACACCTTCTCTGGGCAACCTGGGCCGGTGTCTCACCACCCTCACCACAAAGAATTTCTTCCTGATATCTGATGAAAACCTGTCTTCTGTTATCATTTTAATCACAGGGAATATATTCTGGAGAGACACGCAGGCACTTGTTACGAACAGAAACTCACCTTTAAGCCTCTTTCCTTGTGCTCCAGCAGCAGAAATTCCAGCGTGGACCTCTCCCCTCAGCCAGGGCACTGCCAGGGGTCTCGTCCCCATCTAGGGCCAGGCTGTCCTCCGCTGACCCACCGCTTGCCTGGTGCGTACGTGCCATCTGGTGGTAAATTGGAGGAAAGAAAACACGATTAAAATTACTGTGGTCAAGACAAAACTCTGCTAAAAAGCTCTATTCTTTTTGAGCAACCTGGTTTAGTGGGAGGTGTCCCTGCCCCACGGCAGAGGGGTTGCAACGAGATGGTCTTGAAGGTCCCTCCCAACCCAACCCATTCTATGAGCCTACAAAGGGAAGGGGCTGGAGGAGCTGATCATCTTAGATTTGGCCTCTTTTGGGACAGCGGGCTTTACGGAGCTGCAGTCCATGCAGAAACTGCACGGCCCTTGTTCCATCCTCTGGTGCAGGCGTTGGATTGTTACAACTCTGATTGCTGGTAAATGTTTTGCCAAGAGGTTGTTTTCTGCTGGAAGCAGTAATTTGTCTCTATAGAGGTATTCTGATTTCTTGCTATACGAGTGAAAAACTAAGACAATCCACAATGTCTGTTTTTTAAAGCTGTCCCTATTTCTTTGATTTCAGTTGCCATTCCCCCCCCCCCCCCCCCCCCCCCCCCCGCT
>VZSF01008304.1:0-82773 GCA_013398295.1 Chionis minor | reverse complement strand
TTTTTTTTTTTTTTTTTTTGCTTTGGATACTGCACTTATTTAAATTGTAAGCTGTAAGAAAGAAAATTAGAAAATCAATAGTTTAGGTTTTACACAGTGACAAACACAATCTGTGTCACATTTACGACAGTAATTGAAAGTCAATTGGTTGTAGGATGATGGGCAATGCTACCTGCTAACTGTCCTGACCCAAAACCTACACAAGTCCAAGCAGCCTTTCTACTGACTGTAGGGCCTTTCTTATCAGAATCTAATTCTATGGTTCAAGAAAATTTCCTGTTAAAAAAAAAAAAAAAAAAGGAACTTAGCACATGTCAAGGGCTAAAAAGCTCTTAAAGAATTAAAGCCAGAGGATGAAGTGCATGAGAAGAATGGTGCTGATGAACTACAGCAATGATGCAGCAAATACAGTTCTGGNTTTTGGTTTAAAAAAATTTTCTTTTAAAAAAAAAAAAAAAAAAAAAGGCACTTAGCACATGTCAAGGGCTAAAAAGCTCTTAAAGAATTAAAGCCAGAGGATGAAGTGCATGAGAAGAATGGTGCTGATGAACTACAGCAATGATGCAGCAAATACAGTTCTGGCCAATCCCGAGCATTTAAAAAAAACAACCACCAAAAAACACAACAGCAATAGAACCCCACACCAAACCAAAACAACTAAACAAACACAGACACAAACAAACCCACCAAAAAACCAAAACCAAATGAAACCCTGCAATCTGTAAGGGCTTTCCTTTTTTCTATCAAACTAACCTAATCAAGACTGATTATATGACTGGAATTGGGCAACATGAAGATATTCAAATGACAAATTACTTTGATTTTCTAATCTGCTGCACTGCCAAATGAAGAAAGGAAAATGTGGAGCACAGTAGAGACATTGCAATGATGGAGTCATGCTTCCACTCCACAATTTTTAGTCAGATGGGATATGAATCTAGAATTTTTATATTTAAAATTTAAAAAAATCATCATTTTATCAGCATCTGAATTGATTTTCTAAAATTCCCTATTCAATCCCAAATAGACTGTTACATTTTCCACTTCAAATGCAAGAAAAATACCATCTTTTCCATGATTAAAGAACTCAAAAACGGAATTCCCAATGCTCAAAGGCAAACTCCAATCTCAAATTTCTACTTTCTTCAAGCCCCTATTGGCATCTAATTTAGATCCAAACCTGTATCCACCTACGTAAATGATAGTATAATTTCCTAAGATTGTCTGTGTGCATTAATTTATTTTTAAATTTTGAAATTTTTAAATATATGGAACAGGTACTCTTTAACATCTTTGTTGGCAACATGGATGTTGGGACTGAGTGCACCCTCAGCAAGTTTACAAATGACACCAAGCTGTGTGGTGCAGTTGACACTCTGGAGGGAAATGCTGCCATCCAGAGGGACCTGGACAGGCTTGAGAGGTGGGCCTGTGTGAGCCTCATGAAGTTCAACGAGGCCAAGTGCAAGGTCCTGCACCTGGGTAGGGGCAATCTCATGCACAAATAAAGGCTGGGCTGAGAGAATCGTTTGAGAGCAGCCCTGAGGAGACGGACTCAGGAGCGTTTGCGGATGAGAAGCTCAACATGAGCCTACAGCGTGTGCTCGCAGCCCAGAAGGCCAACTGTCTTCTGGGCCACATCAAAAGCAGCATGGTGAGCAGGTTGAGGGAGGTGATTCTGCCCTTCTGCCCCACTCTCATGAGACCCCACCTGGAGTACTGCATCCAGCTTCCATGTCAGCACAAGAAGGACATGGAGAGGAGGGCCACAAAGATGATGAGAGGGTTAGAGCACCTCTCCTATGAGGACAAGCCGAGAGACTTGGGGTTGTTTGGTCTGGAGAAGAGAAGGCACCGGGGAGACATTCAGAGGCCTTACAGTGTGTGGAGGGGGCTTACAAGAAAGCTGGAGAGGGACTTTTTACAAGGGCATGTAGTGACAGGACGAGAGGTAATGGCTTCAAACTGGAAGAGGTTAGATTTAGATTAGGTATTAGGAAGAAATTCTTCACTGTGAGAGTGGTGAGGCACTGGAACAGGTTTGCCCAGGGAAGCTGTGGAGGCCCTGTCTCTGGAGATGTTCCAAGGCCAGGTTGGATGGGGCTTTGAGCAAGTTGGTCTAGTGGGAGGTGACCTTGCCCACGTGAGAGGGGTTGTAACTAGTTAATCTTTAAGGTCCATTCCAACCTAAACCATTCTATGATTCTATGGTTTTCAAAAGGCTTAGAAAAATTTGGCTGAAGGCTTGTTACTGTTTCTCAGATATATCTTTCACAAATTCACCCATGTTTTCGGTGCTTCAGTGACATTAAGGTATCCAACTAGCTAAGCTGCCCAAAGGCTTCTAACAACTGCAGAAAAATTAGATTTAATCTTTTCTTATTGCTTTCCCTATTTTCTCCAAGCCTAAGGTGCCATTCTCGGCTGATCATCAACACCTTCTTTCTTGCAAAAAGACACATCTTCAGCTGTGTGCAAAAGGCTTAGCGGTTTCAACCAACTGAAAAAAGAACAAGTGGTTTCATTCCCTGGTGATATTATTCATACACTGTGTCCTGTAAGAAGAGCAGGGGACTAGCCAATTGCTACAAATCTGTAGACAAAGTAGGAGATTTGTTCCTTCTTTTGCTCACAATATATCTTAACAGCCTCAGCAACTGACACCTGTCATCTGCAGAACAATGCCCAGTAATCGTATGAGCCCACTCAGCCAACATCATCCTTTCACTCAGCTGACTGCCCATCACCTACATCTCTCCTTCAAGCGCCCTCAAGAGAAGAATGAATGTACCTTCATGAGAGCTGAGTATCTCCCATAGTCTGTCATAAAATTTGTTGCAATGAATTCCCAAAGCACTGTGGATTTAAATGACTTCTTTTCCATTCACTTTTTTGTCCTGGGGAGTTGAAACACTTCCCTTTCAGCCTTTGAGAGATACCAAGATGCATTCTGCACGTCAGCAACAGAACAGGTGCATTCTATCTGAACATGCCTTGCACAATGTCAGGCTGCTCCTTGTTGGCGCTTAGAGATCACCTTTATGTACGGATAGTGCAATAAACCCCTTAGTACAACTGGTCTTTGTGGAGAGCAACATAAATAACCAAAATAATGTATATTCTCCAGCAGATTTCCCTGTCCTAGACAGATTGAAAAGAAGAACATGCAGCTGAACTCAGCAGTACTCCAAATAAATAAAATGGACAAAAGGTAACGTGTTAAGTGCTATACGTAATAATATTCCTCACTGACATTCCACCTAAAGATTTCAGTATGATTCACAAGCCCCATAAAGCTGGTAGAACTAAAATGCAGCTGCTTCTGGCATAAAGCACTAAATTTACACACTTGGATTGATAATGGAGCTTGTATTTAAAAAGTCACTCCCATTAAGGTTGCCCGTTATTAAAATTCTACGCGCTACATTGAGCTATTAGGGGTTACTCTGCAATAACTGCTTTGCAACACTGCCTAAGAAAGGAATACTTTATTAGAATCAAGTTTTCCATAGCTGTTTAAAAAAACAACCCTGAAATTTGTTACCAGGATCATCAAAAAGATGGCTTGCAAGCTATCTGTCTAGGAACCACTCATCTGTTCTACTTTCTGTTGCACAAAGTGAAGTCACCAGGATAGGCATCTGGCAAGCCAGGGTGAATACTGCTTTGGTTCTCCCAAAATGAAATTTTCCTCGAAATTCTTCCCAAAGGAAAAAAACTCCAAAACCACAAAACACCACAAACTACTTGTTTCTTCAAGAAGTTAAAAACTTCTACAGCAATTTAAAAAAAATTCTTCATTCAAATGACTGATTTGACAAGAAGCTTTCATCCTGTGAAGGTTCTGTAACAGCCAGAAATCATGCTCCCCTCCAAAAAGGCATCTAAAGACTGTAAGAAGCAATAACATACTATACATTACCTGTACTGCAGTTCTTCATTGCAAAGGAATCCACAGCTGCTACGCTCTTGTTCTCATTAGCAACATACTCCAGTGAGATCCGAAATGGTTTCTCTAGATGTCCAACTCTCCTTTGAAGCAACACCCATCTGGTCTCATCATACAGAGAGAGGAAAGAACAAAGGAGAAGAGCAGTAAGAAAGGCTACTTTACAAAGACCAAATCCCCCAAAGTGGCAGCTCCACATGTAGCTAGTTATACTGTGCCTCCTACCCCAGCCCTCTGTCCCCTCACGGTGCCCCATGGTCAGGGCCTTTCCCTCCCCTGGATTCTGCAAAAGCAAGCTTCTAAGCACCAAGATTTCCACTCAGCTAAAATGTGGAAAACTCTGCTAAATAATAGCTTATCGCTCTCTTCTGTCACACTTCTGTGCTCCCGGATTTCTCACAGATGTCTGCCTGCTGTTTAAAAGAAACCTAACTTTCTTTGCAAAGCAAGCAGTGAAATCTGTAGCGCACATGCACACCCCCTCTAAATACCACTCCTCCTGCTTTCTCCCCAGCAAAGTCTCTTAGTCAGCCAATAATCCAGTCTCCAGGGCTTGCACCATCGTGGCAATTCCCAGCACTGTGTCGCTGGTTAAGGTCACACGCTTTGCTTCTAATGGAGCCGGCTGGAACGTCTACACACACAAGACGCACTACAACTAAAACATGCCATTTCTCCTCCTCGNCCCCCCCCCCAACAAACAAACAAAGTCCCATCAAGGAGCTAAGGAACTAGATTAGCAGCCCTGGAGACTAACGTCCGCACTCCAAGACTGTTTCAACTTAGTCTGCTTGTTGCCAAGAGAAACAAGAACAAAAAGTCTGTATGAGCTTAACTTACTCTCTGAGATACTAGAAGACGTCAAGGCCTGACTGTCTTTAACATCGACCTTCTCCCCTCTGATCACCTGGGTCTGCTGCTCCACCTGAAATACCTTATCAGGCCACACAAGAACTAATCCTAGAACCTCAGCTGTTACACATCACCCTCTGATTTAACTTTCATGTTTAACTTTTATGTTCTGTCCAGCCAGACATATCTAAAGGTAGACAGTAAAAATAAAAGTATCTGTCTTTTCCCCAATATTCTGGAATTCTGATCTACAAGGAAAACTTTAAGGGATAAAGTACTTGCATTATAACATGCTCTGGCCCATTTCACCTTTCATCCCTGGGCAGAGGCTGCCAGTAAAACCACTTGTTGACACCACTGGTGAAGGACTGCTTCCCAGGAGGCATGTACTAGTTCGGCGACAATACAGAACCCATTACCCGTTTCACCCCAGTTTATTCAGTACCTGCTCGCTAACCATAAACATGATCAGAGACTGCCAAACCACTCAATCACTAGCAATCCATTTTTTCACACTTCTCTTGTTACAGGAAAAAAACGCAGCACCAAGGAAAAAAAGATCTCTTTGCAGTGTACTGTAACTGGTCAGCTGGACCCAAACAAAACAACAGGAGTCTAATAAAGTCTATTAGGGAATGCTCTTTACAGCTCCAGCTGCAATTTTTAAAAGATAAGAACAAAAACTTATTCTTTTTCCTTAAGTTCCTTTCAAACACCAACATTAAGCATTTTTGAGGAAGACTGTAACTATTCCTAGTTGACATAATGGGTCAAAAGCAACACAATTTTCACTGCTCTTACAAAAATATTTCCTGCTGGCCACGCTGCTTTTGATGCTGCCCAGAATACAGTCGGCCCTGACCCAGGTGCCAGGCCTTGCATTTGGCCTGGTTGAACTTCATGAGGCTCACACAGGCCCACCTCTCAAGCCTGTCCAGGTCCCTCTGGATGGCAGCCCTTCCCTGCAGCATTTCAACTGCACCACACAGCTTGGTGTCATTGGTAAACTTGCTGAGGGTACACTCAGTCCCAACACCCATGTCACCGACAAAGAAACAGCACCAGTACCAACCCTTGAGGAATGCCACTCGCCACTGGTTTCCACTTGGACAATGACCAGTTGACTGCAACTCTTTGAGTGCAACCATCCTGCCAGTTCTTTATCCACCGAGTGGTCCATCCATCAAATCCACATCTCTCCAATTTAGAGACCAGGATGTCATGCAGGACAGTGTCAAATGCTTAGCGTAAGTCCAGGTAGATGACATCAGTTGCTCTACCCTTACCCACCAACACTGTAACCCTGGTCATAGAAGGCCACCATATTTGTTAGGCATGACTTGCCCTTGGTGAAGCCATGTTGGCTGTTGCCAATCACCTCCTCATTTTCCACGTGCCTTCGCAGAGTTTCCAGGGATATCTGCTCTATGATCTTGCCGGGCACAGAGGTGAGACTGATTGGCCTGCAGTTCACTGGTTCTTCCTTTTTTTCCTTTTTGAAAATGGGGGTTACCTTTCCCCTTTTCCAGTCAGTGGGAACTTCCCTGCCACAACTTTTCAAGTATAATGCAAAGCAGCTGAGCAACATCATCTGCCAGTTTCCTGGTAGACCAAGTACCCCCATCACCCTCTGGTGTATGGGTTTGTGCTTGTACACGGGCTGTGCACAAGAACACATTTTTGTTGAGGAAGGGAAGCGACTGGAACAGATGTTCTGAACAAAAGAAACTACACAGTTCATCTGGCATCCATAACAAGAACATTCTTCTCCAGAAGTATGCCAGAATTTGGTTGTTAACAAGTTAAGAACCACTTTTGAAAGGAAATATAACAACCTATGCGTATGACATTTGCACCAACCAACCATCACTTGTACCTGCTACAAGGACAGATCAATCCGAAATTGCAGACCCTATACTGTTACCAGCTAAAAGACTTTTCTTTGCTCCCAAGGCAGACACAGTTTATCTTATCAGGGACACAATGGTGTCATTAGACTCTGCTGAACTAGATAAAATTCCCAGCAGGCAAGGAATTTGCCAACAGGTATGTTAAGTACCTAAAGGAAAGTCCTACACAAGGGCTGCCTAAAGACCCTGCAATGGCTAATGCAGTTCAGCTTGCAACTTGGGAAAACAAGTGCTGCTTTTTAGTGATTTACTAGGTTTCTTCCTCCCTCCTTTTCCAGCAAGAGTGAAACTAGACTGCTAGGTTTCATTTTTTGTTTACGGTTATTTTCATTTCCACATCTCATCTTCCGACTTCTGTGCTCAAGCTTCCCACCTGAGAAGGGGATGTTGGCATCTTCCCTTTTCTCTACCCATCCACTAATAGATAAATCTGCTTTTATTGAAATTAAATAAAATAAAGCTTTGAGAGTATTTTAAATGCCTAGCTTCTGCATGTGTTATTTCTTTTGATGTCAATTCAAGGTACATATATTATAGGGACTAGAGCATACGAATTTCCCTACAAACAGAGTAAGAAACAACCCTAGATTTAATTTTGGTTATGAAATACAGAAGTATCTGTATGTCCTGAAAATAGTTCTCCTCAGCTTCAGAAGACTGATGGATTTTAATTCCAAGTACGCACTGGCTCTCAACAATGATTTCCATTTCTGTGCTACTGCTAACCCTCTGGATAAATGTGCCAGGAGTTTTAGGAATTGCTTTTCTGAGTTACTGGTGCAATAACTTTAGTTTGAAATTCTCAGGTCTCTCATAGTTTACAACAGAAACTTTATTAACTCCCAGAGCTGTTGCCAAGCAGGTATTTTATATCAACGCAATGCAAGTCTGGAAAAGGCAGACTCACTCAAGTCCAGATTCATTACAAAACACATTCATATTTTGCGGTACAAATTCCTACAATAGGTTTTCTGAGATTCAAAGATTCATGTGAAAAGAAATCCCAAGTATCAGCTATTTTCTTCAGAGACACAAAAATAAATGAGCTAAAGATGACACTAACTGGTGGATTTATCAGGGACACTAAAAAAAGCTACTGGGTCAGCAGAGACACCCATGGGCAAATTTGGATGGGAGTCCATTCTGTCATCATTCTGTGGCAGAATACGGACTCTGATCTCCAGACTTTTCCATGCAACATCCTGTATTTAACAGACCCATGCTCATTTGCAGATCCTGTACCACAGGCTGCCTGGCAGCAGCAAGATCTACTTCAGCATAACTGATGTGCATTAGGTGTTAATTAGCAGTAGCTTTATTAAATTTCTATTAGTGGCCTATATGTTACAAATCTAATTTTAGAAAGCATTTTAGCAAGGTAACAGAAAAGGTGCTTCAGTTATCTTTTGAGCTAGATGGGGAAACAGCATGCGTGGAACCTCTTCATACTGAAATGCTTCACAAGCCTGATAGCTTTCTATGCTGAGATGATCACCTTGGTGGATGAGGGGAGCAATGGATGTTGCTTACCTGGACTTTAGTAAGGTTTTCAGTGCCATCTCCCATCCCATCCTCACTGACAAACTGATGGAATTACAGACTACGTAAGTGGACAGTGAGGTGGACTGAAAACTGGCTGAACTGTCAGGCTTAGAAAGTCTGTGGTTAGGCTTAGCCATTAGTGGTACAAAGTTGAGCTGGAGGCTAGTCACTAGTGGTATACCTCTGGTACAATAGTTGGGCCAATAATGTTTTCTGTCTTCATTAATGACCTGGATAATGGGACAGGCTGCACCATCAACAAGTTTCCAGCCCAATTGTGAGGAGAGATTGATCACAGGATGGTTGGGCTGACACTGAGAGAAGCCTTGAAAGGCTGGAAATTTGGGCCAACAGGAACCTCATGAAGTTCAACAAAGTGCTGTCTCAGGGGATGAACAACTCCATGCACTAGCACAGGCTGGAAAGCAGCTATGCAGAAGATGATTTGTGGGTCCTGGTGGGCAAAATGTTGAACATAAGCTAGCAATGTTTCTTTAATGACAAGGAAGGCCAATAGCTTCTTGGGCCGCACTGGGAACAGCAGACCAAAGTGGTGATTCTTCCCCTCTATTCAGCGCTGAAGAGACAAATGTGGTCCAGTGCTGGACTTTCCAGCACAAGACAGACATGGAATTACTGAAGTGAGTCCAGTAAACAGCCACAGAGATGATTAAGGGACTAGAGCATGACTGACACACAAAAAGAGGCTGAGAAAAGTGGGTTTGTTTAGCCTGGAGAAAAGAAGGCTCAAGAAGGATCTTACCAATGTTTATATGTTATGGGAGGATGGAAAGAAAACAGAATCAGACAGTGGCATTGAAAGGAAGGATAGAAGGTAAGCAAAAGGCACACTTGCTTGGATTGAAAGACAGGAAATTTCATTTAAACACAAGAGAAAATTTGCTTACTCTAAGGGGAATGAACACTGGAACAAGTTGCGCAGAAATCTTATCGAGTCTCAATGCTTTTGAAGGTATTCAAAAGCTGACTGGATATGGCTCTGGGTAGCCTGCTGCAGCTCCCCCTGCTTTGAGCGGGAGAGTTGGACTAGCCAATCTCAGAGGTTCCTTCCAACCTCAACCATTCTGCAATTCTGTGAAACTTAGGTCCCAAAAACAAATTACAGCAGATAACAGACTGTTCCTGTTATCTTCTGCATAACCTCCAAGCACTCTACAGAGTGATGAATCAGGCTCGTACGCTGACAACTGCAAGGACAAAGGCATCAGTTACTGTGCACATAGCTATCATCTCCACACAGCCTTCAACATCAAAACCTATTTTTACCACAATGTTGGCCGTAATAACCATGATGATCTCTCTAGATACTGCCTCAAGCAATCAAAAAGACCACACTTTAACATCTTAATTTAATCCTTTATGCTGTAAAGCAGCACACTATATTGTATTGCTTAGGCACTGCTCAGTGTCTTGATATAGCAGGCCAGATCCACCCAACAGGACATTCACTGAAGTTACAGGAAGAAAGAAATTGGCCCAGATATCTAGAATCTGCAATATACATAGATTTAGGCAAAAACTAGTAAAACCATAGTCTTCAGTGACAGAGTAACTCAAAATCCTAGATCCAAATATTTTCAGACCTTAGACAAGTTCAAACCTGGATATATTATCTAGACAGAATTTGTTGCTTAAAGAAAGCCTGGGCAACACTCAAGAGTTTCTCTTATGAGACTGTATTGCTCTTCTCCAAAGCAGAAAATGCTGGTGATAGAACCTGAACACAGTAGGAGGGCTGAATTTTCAAATGGCCTTCTCCATACTCATTCACACTCATTAACGTGAAGGTAAAGCTAGAACCCACCTTGGGCCTCGCATAGCCCTGCAAGGGTTAGGTGTTAGACCCAGAACAAGCCAAAGTTAAATGTCACATCCGTGACTCAGTTTCCCAGGTACCAGGTTTTGCTCCCCTGCTTCTATTTCACATGTTGTTATCCAGCTTCAGAAGTCATAATACAGGTTTCACGGAAACTTAATTTCCAAGATATAAATATATTTTAGACACTCTTCAGTTGTTCATGCAGCACGTAGCTTCAGGAGGAACACATTACTGATTAATTCTAATCAATACACTAATGCTTTAGATGCCATTTTGCATGCTCCTCTGGGTAATGCCAGCACTGATTAATTGCAAATACAAGTCAGGATGCTCTCTTAGAGGTACTGAATTAAAAAAAAAAAAAAAGTGCTAGAACTCTCAAGTAAAATCTCAAGCCAGAACACTTGCATCCTGCATTTGTCTGTCTTCATGGATAAATGATTTTGAATCCAATTAACATACACATACTCACTGGTGCTCTTTCATCCCGCTACAGAGGGGTTTCAAAATGCTTGATTCCAGCAAGCTTTGGGACTTCCATTGACATCCCATGTATAGCAACCATCTTTGCGACCACTCCCCAGACATCCATCTACATCTGGAAAGTAGAATTAATTTCTGTGCTGACAGCCAGCCTGACACCTGTGTTGTCACCCATGTCTTCAGTAGAGTGCACTGTCTGTTTGCACCAGCCCCTAGGCATAAGCCAAGTTTCCCCCAGAACGCTATTCCAGCCCAGTTCTCTGATCAAGCCACTGCTTTCTCATATTTAGAGGCCAATTTGAAAGCAAGTCTTCAACATATGAGAAAGAATATAGAAACAATTAGCAAAACCCAAAGAATTGATCCTTAAATCCTATTGCCTTATACACGGTAAACGAGGGCTAAATGCACTTGAACACTGGTGTGTGAAATGAAGAGCTGCGGGACCCCTCCTGGGTCACAATTCAGTGTGTGTGCTCCCAGCAGCTATTAATAGGAGGCTGAGGGAAGACAAGAACTTCAGACTATCCCCTCTCCTTAAGAAAAAAGCTCTCCGAATTCAAGCTGTGTTTTGCTCTCTCATCTCCACTCACCAAAGAAAAAAATTGTGGAATTTAACAGACTCCTCATACCTCAGATGAGTTACAGTGGGATTTTATTTCTCCAGGTCTAGGCTCTCTCATCTAAAATACTCCTATTGTTACCAGCACTTATGGTGTGCCTGGGAGGGAAATGCAACGTATCTCAGCAAGGACTTAGTTTTAGCTCTTTGCTAAAAGGTTCAGTAAACTTTTGGGAATGACAAAATTAAATGGCAATAATAGCAGCTGCATCAGAGTATTTCACATTAAAATTGACCTGTAGCATGATAAAGGTAGTGAAAAAATTAGAAGCTGATTTTTGAGAATGAAACCTCGATAAGGGCAGAATTAAAAATTATCAGTAGCTGTCCAAAAGAGAATTTTTCCCCTTTACTAGATGAATTGGTGAGAGAATATAACTTTCTCCATCCTGCATGCCATTGCATAATTATACAGGGGTTTATAACAGGTTTTAATCTTGCCTCCACATTGCTCCAGACCTTCTTTTGCTCCAGCAATTAATAGGTACTGCACAAAGGAAGAACTAGACTAGACCTTTTCAGGCTGCAGCAAACAGAAAATTAAAAAACTGTTTTCAAGAAGATGCCAATACAATTCTAAGAGATAGAAGGAGAAAAAAAATAAAATGACCCATAGGAGGCTGTGTAAACTCTTTTCTCGTTAGTTCAGACAATGCAATGCACTATCTTGTAATTACTTTTAATTATCAACTTTAAATTAATTTCAGTTTACTAATCTTAAAATTACTTGGAAGACATCAGGGCCTGAATTCAATGCATGATGATATAATCTTGAAAAGGATCTAGTTTCTAAAATGGCAACAAATAAAGTTACTGTATATTAATGCAAGAGATTATTTAGCATTAAAGGAGATAATTCTTTAAGTGCAAAGCAGAAAGTTTGCAATGCAAACTCTTCTGCTCACAGATCATTCTACTTAATACGAGAAAGAAAACTGGTATACATTTTCCTCTATTGATTTGATGCCATTTGTCTTTCTGTGCTTTTCTATGGCCTTTTGCATAAGCAAGATGTAACTTAGTGATAGGTTAAATACAGTTAAGACCTTTATTAGTGTCATTGGATGAGACCTTTAACATCTCTGTGACTGGTTCCAAGAATGGTTCCCCGCCCTCCACACAAAATATCTTTAGAAGATGGCTTCATAAAAGTTTTGCCATAAAAAAGATTAAATAATTGTAATTATTTTCTTTCCTTTTACTCTTTTAATGCTTTTAAGAGAAAACCAATAACACCACCACCCCCCCAAAGAAAACGCTCTATAATTCTGCTAGGTTTGACCAGTGACTCAGGCACAGCGTGTAATTACCTTGCCTAGAACAGGAGACCACCAAGATTTTGCAATGATATCAGCTCACGTGTACTAGGAAGGAAGCTAACACTACCACACTACCTTCCTTTTACGATTGTGATTCTGGACTCTTTTATACAGCTACTCTACTGAGAACTGTACCACCGGGGAGATATCAGGATAGGGCAGAAACTACTTCAGCTTTCAGTGAGACACAAGCAGCCCATAAAGGACATTTTTATGTTATACTTATTCTTGTAATAACATGAAATTTGCAATTAAGCCACTAGAATTTCATTGGTAGTGGAATCTCCTCCTATATTTAGAACATTCTACAAGACCACAACTACTCTACATGGGAAAATTCATTAAAATGGTAGAAGATAAAACCTACAGAAAAATACATTTTCCATTTAACTTCCATCGAGTTAAAAATATTATTTTTTTTTCATCTCTTTCCTGAGCGTCTCTTCGAAAAATCACTGTTAGAAAGATTTTGCTTTACTAACCTGGTGAAAATGTGAAGACTTACGTTGAATGAAGTACATTTGAATTGAATCAGGTAAGTAACTGAAGAACTGCAGCCTCACAATTAGATCTAATTCTTGTGATTACAAATGAGAATCTTTTAATGGAATTTAATACAGACAGAGGCCCTGGAAGAAAGAGCACAGGAACTGCAGAGGGATTCAAAGACAGACAATGAAATTATGCTGTGTGGTGGGGGGCAAACATCTTTCCAACAGAGTAATCCGGCACCTTTGCACTGGACCATAACACACTGAATGTCAGGGTTGTTATTAGTTCAGTTTTCTTTTTTAAAATGGCTGTGGAAAGAGTAACCCAGAAACTTATAGGATGATTTTGGTTACTCACCATTCTGAAATGTAAACTTAATGCTACAGGTGTGCTAAGAAACTCATCTACTCAAAAGCTCTGTTGGCCAAGTGGGGCTGAGACATGAGAAAGCATTGTTTTTTTAAATGACAGAACAAATTATTTTAATTAGCCACTTCGTCACATCCAATAAACAGTTCTGAGCTTTTTGTGGGAGCTCCCCACTGACATAACATGACTAATCACTCTGGTAAGAGACTACTGGAATTGCAAATACAGTAGAGCTACACAACTTGCCCAGAGGAATATGTTCATCTGGCACTGAACTCTCCTTTCTGTTCCCCAGTTAAACCATGCAAGGTGGAACATTCTTCCACCTCTTGAGAAGCACACGGTTGGAGGCACTCCTGGGATGCTATAATTACTAATAAAATCCAAGACGTAACATCAAAACCGATGTGAGAAGAACAGCTCCGCATACTTTCCCAATGCACAATGGCTCTTTAGTGTCACCTCCTCTTGGAGTCCACTCCCTATTTGCATATGAGCTTGATTACACTTCCTTTAATGAAGCTAACACTGCCAGAAAAATGAGATTTCACTGTATGAAACCAAATCGCAATAACTGCTGGCAGCATGTAAACCATGGCAGTCCCAGGAACACTTAGCATTGATACAAACCACTACATCTTTAGACGCTTACACAGACCTCACAGCCCCCTAGCAAAGAAATCAAACACCTCATTTTTCAGGTGGGTGAAAAGGAGGCACAGGAAGGTTATGCAACTCATTTAGTCAAAAACTAAATGGCAGGAATAGGATCAGAGATAAAATTTCTGATTCTTGTTCCTATGTCCTAATCCACTGCATCATGCTGCTTCTGATGAGGGTAATTAAATTTCATGCTTCAGGGAGTAACTTAATTGTCTTTGAGGATCAGAAGGAAATTCCATCCTTTCAACCCAGTGTACAGCACTGCTTAGGTGTGCCAAAGAGTAGTTTTCATTTTTTATTTAAATATTGAAAGTAAAAAATAATCTAATCTTAATTACAGTCAAGTACAGCCAAGGCTTCAGAAAGACAGGATGCCTTTTCAAAAAGAAGAGTAGTGGCAACATATCCTGAAAAAACTGAGTTCTCAATAGCTGTGTCTGGGAGACCAATTAAACTGGGATTTTTACCTCAGCACTCAGCAAGGGCTTTTCATGATACAGCTAAAGGGAAGTATGAATATTATGCCTGCTTACCATCTAAATGGTGGAATAAAAGCCATGAAAGATTTTAGGTTCAAAAGCTGAAAGAGTGGATGAGAGGAAAGGTTTTACTTAAGAGAACAGCTGTGCTTAACTCTGTATCCTTTAGGGATATGTTGCAATTATCTAGCAGCTTTAATAACCTAGACTTCAAAATAAAGTATCAATATATCCAAAGAAAGATTAAAGACTAGATGAAGGGCTGTTGTAGTCATAAAGTTCAGAAAGATTTACAGAACATCTACTCCAGGTGTTCCTGCCTGCTACAAGACAGTCCCTAACCTCCATTAAGAGGCTCCTAAACCCCAGTCATCAGGTCAAACCCCACAAAAAGCTGTCTGTTTAGAAAAAAATATTCTGACCGGATTTCAGAGATTCCCAGAAACCAAAAGGGCTAGCAGAGAACCCTTAACGAATGCCACCTTTCCCGTAACTTCAGCTATTCCCAGTGTTTGGCTGCATATGATTGCACTGGGCATAAGGTGTGCCATATGCTGTGCAAAATAGGTAAATAAAAAATGGTGCAAAATAAATAGAAGTGAAGTGTCTCCCATAAAACTGTACAATACAGAAGACGTCTTATACATAAGCAACGTGAGGGGTAGTATGAAAGGAAATTGCAGGGGTGAAGACCAAAGAGATATTTCCTGATTAACAACTTCCTCTTCCAATCTAATTTGCTTCCTTCAAACAGACTTTTGAAAGAAATGACTCATTAGGAAGGATCCAAATGCGGAAAGAGGAGGCTTGGAATGCAGAGAGGTTGGGCCCATTATTGCTTAAGTAGCTGGTATTATAACAGTTACCCTCTTGGGGAAGGCAGCCTTTAAATTGTACAACTCAACTTTGAATGGAAAAGGTGGTTTTTTAAAAAAAAAGAGTGACTAAAACAATCACCTGGACAGTGTACTCAAAGAAATGTAACTTCAGTTACATTGAGAGAGTATGAGGGGGAGAACAGTGTCTACTTGTCAGAGCAAATGGCACATCAGAAGTCGGACAGCCTGTACCACTTTACAACTGAAATGCCAACTTTAAAGAAACACCATGGAAGTGAGGTTTGCACAGCTTTCAACATAGCAGCAGTCACAGTAATGCTACTAGAGTTGGTAAGAATGTCCTCACTATCTTGCCACATTTGGAATATATATATGAGAATAACATATATTGCATTGGTCCAAACAGAGGAAATGCTGCCCACAGTCAAGTCTGACTTTTGCCACACACGTTGAGCCTGTTTCTGTCCCACTCATCTGATCTCCCTCATTTATTACCGGGTATATTTCTGAGAAAGAGAACTGTAGCAGGTCACACTGAACATCCAGAAGGGAAGCCAAGAGTAGCTGAGCACATCTGCCACTGCCTGGAAATACAAGCTTAAGCCACTATCTGGGATCTCAACTCCCCAGATCTTGGGAGTGCCAAGATATTTTATTTAGCTCGGCATACATTTGCCTGTTAGTCTCAACACTTGGCATACAAGCTTCCTTTGAGCATAAATAAGAAAAGCCTTGACAAGGAACATGCATAGAAAACTGACTCCACAAGATGTTCTAGTATAATTTACTGGCTCCTCACAGGCAAAATAAAAAGGTACCTAACCCAAGAAGCTCATTTCCTTGGGTTAATATTGCCAATGAAATTGAAGGTGTTTTTGAACAGTGACTTTAAAACAGCACAAAAGCCTGATGACTGTCTTTAGTGTTTACTGATAAAGTACTTAGGACTTTTCATGCATTCCAAAAACACAGCAGTCCCGCCCATGCTGTTCATCTCAATAGCACATTACATTGTTTTTACATTGTTTTTCAAATTCAACTAGTCTTTCTTTCTTTTTAATTCATTAATTTAATTAATTAATTCAATTAGTTGTCTTGAACAACTCCTGCCTTTAGACACCATTCTGGGAAGGAGACCATGCACTGCAGCATCCTGGAAAGCTCAGAAACATGAGCTCAACCTCAAAGAGCAAGTCTCACTTGCAAGTTCACCCACATTAGACAAAGACTGGAAAGAAAACCATTCCATGATGCCCTCGCAAGGCAGAAATGGGGTGAAAGGTGCCTGCTATGATATTCCAGTGTGACTTTAGAAACATCGTGACATTCTGTGAACTTATGATATAAAAAGGTATACTTGGTGCCTGAGAATATTGTAAGGCTTAATTCAGTTAACAATACTCAGCTCAGTGAAAAAGGCCAAATTAATCCAGGGTCTGACTTAAACTCTATTTTGAATATATAAATCAAACTCTGAACAAGGATGAGTTTTGCTGTATGAACCTGCAGCAGCGTTTGAGAGTTCAGACAGCAAAGGCTGGCGGTGTGCAAAGCATCCGTGCAGGGGTAGGTGCTGTCAGCTCACCTGCAGGCACTACAGACTGGGTAGCAACACCAAGACTGCATCTCCTGACGTTAGTCACCTGTTTCATGTCTCATCAAGAGGATTTTTCAATGATCATTTTCTAGGACTGTTTCTTCACTGTTCATCCTCTCCTGAACAGAACACAACCATAATCTGAGTGCTGCAGGCTGATGGGAAAGACACAGTAAAATTTCCACGCCTTTCTTTTCTCCCTCACTGCTTTCCCACATGGGCTGCCGGAGTACTTGCTTCAGAGTAGGATTTTGCCTTTTTCATCAAAATTCAGATTTATTGATTCTCAAAGCCTCACAATGACCTCTAATTTTCCCTAACAAACATAACCACAAAGCTCTCAGGCTCCGTATCTGCCAAGAACAATCAATACTGGTGAATAAAAAGCAGCCTATGGACCACAGCGGCCCTTGCCTCTGCCTAGCTCAAAGGCTTTATGCAGTTTCAGCTTGTTCTTGGGTGAACCAGCTCCTGGGTAATTAAGAGTTCAGATGCTCCTGCACAACCCTTTTTGCATGGGTAAACTGCCTCAAGATATACCAAACTCTAGCCAGAAGGAGGTTAAAGCTGCCTGAGTCTGTAGGATACACTGAGCTGAGCAATGGGCCAGAAGGAAGATGCCATTATGCTAAAGTTCTATCAGAGCAGTCAAGTGACTGAATTTTAGTCAGCAACTCCACCTCCACCTCAGCCCTACTGAATACATCCATGTTAGCCACTGCCGACTGCATCCCAGCTTTGCCATTAGCTCACAGTAGGATAACTTTCCGCTGATTAAACGCATTCATCTGACACAATGACGAACTCTTCTTTTCTGGACAGTAATTCAGAAATGGGCTGAATACAACAATAAGGAAAAACAACAGGTAAAGGAAGGTATATCGAGAGAGGCTATAGGTACACTTGAGCTTTTATTGTCTGCCTGAAGTTTTCAGGCTCTAGCAAGACCTGCAGCAGCAATTTAGTCCCAAGGCAAGAGAGAACTGGGGGCTGCAGAGCAACCACTGGCCTGGGGCCTTGATGAATTAGTGTGGACCATTCCCAGTGCTCTGCTCATTTACAGCACAATTCCCAGAGGCTCTTCTCTGTATGCGTTAATCTAATAATCAGTGCAGAATGTAAAAATAATGACCTTTTGGCCTAGTAATATTTTACATTCACTTGTAGTTTAAGTCATTGAGGATAACAGAGAATTAGGATGTCTGGTCTTGTAGGTAAAGTGAATTTAGTCCAAAGAGCTTTATGGCCTAAGAGCAGCCTTCTCCTCACTCCCTCCCCTTTTCTTCTCCTTTTAAAAACTGAGACAACACACTAAAAGCCATAGCAAATTCTCTTCATTAGTTCTATCTACCAAGTGGCTGCATTTGAGATTCACATCTACAGAAAATGCCCAGAACATGCCACAGATCCATCAACATTTTTGAAGGTGAATGAATAAAGTACTTAGAGAGCAGAGCAGCTGTTTCAATTATAGCATTAGCAGCCCAAGCCCTAAGCACTCGGTGCTCCTGGAAGCCCAAGGGTGGGTAGGGAACAGAGCCATCTTTATGGATTATAATGAAAAGACCAAGGCCAATTGCACATTCAGAGAAAACAGGCAGCAAATGCTTTGGTTGCAGTTGGTCATTTTCTGTTTCAGCCTTCCAGATTTTTGGTTTTGCTTTGCAAATGTGAACAAACCCCTTTCAGAGTATGCCAAGTACAAGCAACTCCAGCGTTCCTATCCTGCTGTTTATATGTTTTGCAATTTCTACTTAGTGGGGGAAAAAAAAAAAAAAAGATTTAGACACCTTCTCCTCTCCCCTCCTGCTTTCACAGGGACGCGTTTGGATCCTGAGGCGCTTAGTGGATGCAAAGTGTTCATTTCCAAGCAGGTAATGTCCCATGTAAATCATCACTCCATTGCAACAAGAGAAATAGTGAATCTATGTATTACATTTCATGCCTGCTGATGCGAACCATGTAAATTCAAGAACTTGCCTTATAACTTTTGCTAGTCAGGCATCTAAGTTCTCAGACAGCAATGATTATACAGAAAATAATGGAATTGGCTCAAAAACACACACAGAGATTCCTCCCTTGAGGGAATTTCTGTTCAACCACACACAATCTAGTGTACAAACAAATCAAATTCAATTTTACTAAACTCTGACTAAACAAAAAGTCAGTTATATTCCCTTCACCATATTGATAATACCAGCATAATGTAGTTAGTTCTGGAATGAGACTTTTCAGCGTTTTAACGGAGCACTATAGCATAATGTAGTCCTCTGAGCCTGAACAAGAGGTGCCAGGGAAAGGCAGTCAAAAGTCCTCAATGTACCACTAAATAAGGCTTCATGATGTCCGCTTGTTATGAAAGTGGAGAAGCAGAGACGCAACACACAGGAGTCCACTAAAGGCTGACAGAAATTGCAGCTCAATGTGAAAGCGGTCGATGTGGCAACCTGTCAGAGCAACAATGCTCTTTCTAGGATGGATGGATGGGACAGGCTGTCTTCTGCTAGAAGCCTTGAACTCTGTCTCCATAAACAATCCATTTCCATTAAAACTCAGACATGAATTCTGCCAGTAGAAGAAAGATTTCTCAACCCTCCAGCCACACGAGGAAGAATAGCTTCCAGATACTTTGGTAAGTAGATGTTAGATGAATAGCTTAGATAATGACAGTATGGTCTGAAGCATCTGACATACAAGGAGAGGCTGAAAGAGTTGGGATTGTTTTCTCTGGAGAAGACAAAGCTCAGGCAGCATCTTATCGATACATACAAATACCCTGCTTTGGCACTGCTTTGAGCAGCAGGGCTGGACTAGATGATTTCCAGAGCTACCATTCAACCTCAACCATTTTGTGATCCTGCACCGGTAGAAGATGTGCTACTGGCTGAAGATCTCTAACTTCACTGCTGTTTTCTTTTAACAAAGCATACTGAATTATTGGTGCTCCCGGATCAATGGTACTGCAGGCTCAATAGCGGCCACATCTTCAATTTTTCTGTTTCAGCTATAGACTCAGAGCTCTAGTTGAATGAGCCTAACTTGCACTGAAACAGGACACATGAAGAAGAAAATGCATATTATCATCTTGAGTAATCTGTGCTTTGCTCCTGTTGATGTAGGCCTTGAAAATGCAAAGAGCTAGAAGAGCATCAAGAGCGATTAATGAAGCTTCTGCCAAATGTTTCAAACCTCGCTCCCCTCTGAAACTAATTTCAGAGTAAAAGAACCATTTTCCTGTTAAATGTGTAAAAGTTAGTAAGTCTCAAGCAGCCTTTCCCTGTAGGGAAACCCTTCAGACTCTATTAGACAATCTGCTCTGTGCTTGGTTTACCTCGTACTTTGTTTTTCTGGCCACTATTCTGTATGAACAGAGGGCGAAGGAAGAAAGGAGAGAAGGTGTTAGCAAAGGGCAACATCCAAAACTCTGAAATATGTACAGGTTTTTATAAACAGGGCATGGGAGAACACGGTCAGAAATTATCCAGGCCAGGAAGTTCATCTGTTGGCAAGTGAGTCAAAGGGCAGGAGCCAGGGAGAAGGACAGAGAGGAAGTTGGAGGACTGCAGCACTGGCAAGCCATGCATCAGTCAGAGTACAGGCAAGTACGCAGGTAAGAGCAAGATGGCCAAAATACACCCAAGAGCAGTGGCTGCCTCAGACACCATGCCACGGAGGCAGCCAAGACTGTGACCACGTTCTCACTGTGACTGCAGCTTGTGGTTCACACGAGATGGGAAAACAGGTGCTCTTTGAACACTTCTGGATGAAAACAACAGCTTAGCGCAAGACAAACAAAAGTAGCGTATATAAATACTTGAAGGCCAGCATGGGCTGACTTTTTCTCTATGTAAACTCCTCCCGCCTCAGCCTTATATTGTTTTCCCTTTCCTTCAGCCCTTGGGATGACAGGGTACAGCCATGAGTCAAGAGCAAAGAAACACTCTGTGTGCTATTTAGCATTCTCTAAAGGGCACCAGGCAATCCATGAAACATTTCGGGAAGAAAGCCACTGAAAAAAAAGTAGAGTGATCTTTCTAGGGTGGAAAACTGAGCTGCACAAATTACAGTCCAGAGGAGACCTCAGTTGTTGTTCTTTTCCTGAGATAATCTTTATGAATAATCCTGTACTTACAACTTTCACAGAAATATCTGTTAATATCAGAAAGAGCATATAACTGAAACTTAAAGGTGTGAATCAGAAATCCTATCTAAAAATGCCCGAGGAAAAGAAGATTATACCAAAAGGAATTTTAATAGTGAATTTCAACACCATCATTTTCTGGGAAATCGAGGGATGGAGACAGGGACCCACTAGAAAGGAAAAGAAAAGAGAATGGGGACAAGGTGAAGACAGCAGATTAAAGGCAGGACATAGCCTCCTGAAATAAGCAATCTGTGTCAAAATGGGTGAGACTAGTGTACTTCAGTTCATTTGAACAGAGGAAAAAAAAATTCCATTACATTTTGAGACCAAAAGGCACAGGTTAACTAATGCCCCGCTCTTGCAGCCCTAGTGATTTGCTCCCAGAGTCTTACGTTCCTAACTTTAAGACGTATGTTTTAACGGAACCAAAAGCTGATGGTAATCAAAAGCGGTTTGCTTCTCACAGCTTTTTAGATTCAAAGAGTTCAGCAGGGTCAAGGCCTTCTCCGCCTCTCTTTCTTTTCTTCCTTCTGTTTTAAACTGTAAAATCCATAGATTACCAACCCTGATGCCCTCTGAGGACACACTGGACTTGGATGTTGGACTACTGTTTCAGCTGTGTCTCTAAATTCTACTGAAAAACACCTGCTAAATATGAAAAAAAATTACTACTTTTGTGCAAAAGAATAACAAAATTCACTTGAGTTCAAAAATCCCTCATTTCTAAACTCATCCTGAAGAAAAGGTAATGACGATATGTGCATTATGCATCAGCAACGAAGTCAAGGTGTCAACAGAAAGGTACGTACAGGGCCAGGGCAGCTGAGGTAACAGTCAAAAGAAATCAAGTGAGGCACACAGAGAAGGAAAACTTCTAGAGATAGGAACAAGTGACACACACAGACCTAACCACAATAGACAAGGATGCTGCATTCATATTTATGTGATGTCTGATTAAGTACAAAAAAAGAAGATTCATATTCTCACCCTAGTTATTCTTTCTCCTTTTCATGTCAAGGTTCTCTTGAAAATCATGCTGGGACTCTGTGCAGACTGTGAACGCTAAATCCTTTTCTTGCCACTAAAAAACATTCCTGTAGTTTATGGTTCAAACATAGAGCATTGCAGGAAGACACCTCTGAATAAATGGAATACTTAGTCTCCAAAGAGGCTAGTTCCACTTAATGCATTAAGAATAGCTTAAAAATGCCAGAAGTATTCTAAACGTCTGCAGTCTTTAGAGTCATGTCTGAAGAATAATGAAAATGGGCATGACTCTGCTTCTGACCAGCGCTAGGATTACCACCAGCTATGCTCCACTGCACCAACCACAAGTAGGGTAATGACAAACTTGGCAAGAATTTGTACAAGTTTCCCATGAAGGTTCAGATTTCTATATAGATTCTTCTTTTTATCTCAACACATTTACCTACCCTTAGCACTGTTCCAAAGTTTCTTGACAGGGCCTTTGGAGTGCCGTAACAGAGTTTGCTCCTAAGTTGTTTTTCTTATGCATATTTTCTTCATCTCTTTTCACATGCACAGAGGAGAGGACTACAGCTGAATCATTTCTACTCAGCAGAGGTAGGTTTCTGTGGGAATAACGTATGAAAGCAACAGGTGGCCAGAACAGCGCTTTTAGATGTTCTTTCAGTTAAGCCTGCTAAGAAAGTGCGTGGAAGCTGACAATGTACAGCAGCTGTGTCCAGCCTGTGCTAGACACTACAACTTGAAACATTCAGCAAAAACTGCCAGCAGCCGAACTTAACACACATTTCAAAAGTTTTCCTTTAACAAGCCCATCAGTAACCCACTAGGGATTCCACTGCCCAATTACTGGGGAAAGGCCTTCAACAGTATTACTCGACCTTACAGTCTGGTGTGGAATTAGAGATGAAGTCACCATTACCAAGAGAATTCAGTCTTTCAAGCAAACACATTAAAAGTCTCAGCTGCAGATGCATCCTGCTTTTCATGGGGTGACAAAGGAAAGTTGAGCTGAAACTCTTCTGGCAGTGCAGAAGTCCCTTCACAGAGAGAGAGATGGGAGAGGAATTCTCATGTTCCAAAGCACATGAAAACACATGAAAATAATGCTAGGATACAAAAAAAGAACTAGTAAACAGTCAGAATCATTTTTCACCAGAGCAAGGGAAATTCTAAGAGAAAAGAAAAATTACACGTCACGATCAATTATTTATGTCTATTCAGAGGCTCCTGATATGAGGATTCCTGGGTTCCAATAATTTGTATTAAAGAGCAAAAAAGAACCCCTGAATCTCAGCTTTGTAACGAAGAAGCAAAATTAAAATAAGGATAATGATACATAAGTGTGCATTTAGCATTATTTGGATAGTTCCTTTGGATCCTTCAGGATTCAAACGTGTACTAGCAATTACAATTTTTTTGCTATTCTAAACAACAGATGACTAAACATAGGTATGTTCCTACAAAAAGCCTCAACATAATTTGACAGAAACAAATTACACGAAACTTCCAAAACTGGTAAACCATGAAATTGGCAAAACTTAGTTCAGGTCTGGATTCCACTAAATCAGAACAAATATTATTAGATGTCTATACTCTATTGCATCATAAACAATAATAATTTCTAGTAATATTGTTATGGCAAGAGTCCCCATACAATGCTGAGTTTTACAAATCACTTTTCTTATAGTAACAGCATGAGATGGTCTTTGAAAATGTTATGTTATTGGTAGCTTTGTGATGCAATTTATTCATGGGTGAATGTTGGCCAGCAAGCAGACTTTGCTCTCTCTGATTTTTCCAGCATCACTTCTCAGGGGAAAACAAATTGCTTCCTGAGGCAAGGACATTTGTGCTTTGATAAAAATTCTGTGAAAAGATAATTTTCAACATATTGTTTGAGCCTACCTCTGTTCAAGAACCCATGCTGTAGGATGAAAAGCAATTTCCTGAGCATAAATTCAGGCTTCACATCACTAACTTCTCCTTTTACAAAACACTAATGCAGAAAGCTTTGGTATCATTTGCTAGCTTGCCAAGATGCCCTTTTGTGACATTTTTTTGGTGCTTTTCACCCAGAGTTACAAAGGCTCATTCCAAACAGGCATTGAGTACAACCATACTGCTGGGTTAGGAAAAAGTTGCACTTTTCACACTCTCCGGTGGGCAACCTCTCACCTGACTGCGTGCAATCGAAACAACAGGCTGTTGGACTTTATAGATAAGCAGGCATCTGGAGGGGTGACTGCTCTGTGCTTGGCACAGGCTCAGTAGAAGGTATCACCCTATTGGCACCACAAGCTACTCAACAACACTGAGGCAGGTGCAGCTGCCAAAAGCATCACTCCCTATGTTGCCCCTGGTCCATCCCGCCTCTCAGGCAAAATGCACAGTAACTCCTCACATGTTCCCTGTAGAATCACAGAATCACTTAGGTTGGAAGAGACCTTCAAGATCATTGAGTCCAACCATAAACCTAACACTGCCAAAAGCACCACTAAACTGTGTCCCTCAGTACCACATCTACCTGTTTTTGGAATACCTCCAGGGATGGTGATTCCACCACTTCCCTGGGCAGCCTGTTCCAATGCTTGACAACCCTTTCTGTGAAGAAGTTTTTCCTAATATCCAATCTAAACCTCCCCTGGGACAATTTGAGGCCATTTTATCTCGTCCTATCACTTGTTACCTGGGAGAAGAGATTGACCTCCACCTCTCTACAACCTCTTTTCAGATGGTTGCAGAGAGCGATAAGGTCTCTCCTGAGCCTCCTTTTCTCCAGGCTAAACAATCCCAATTCCCTTAGCTGCTCCTCATAAGACTCATGCTGTAGGCCCTTCACCAGCTTCGTTGCCCTTCTCTGGACATGCTCCAGCACCTCAATGTCTTTCTTGTAGTGAGGGGCCCAAAACTGAACACGGTATTCAAGGTGGTTCCTCACCAGTGCTGAGTACAGTGGAACAATCACTTCCCTACTCCTGCTGGCCACACTATTCCTGATACAAGCCAGGATGTTGTTGGCCATCGTTGGTTGCAATGCTTCAGAGTTCCCCCACTGTTATGCAGATTTCTTAATGGTAATTCTCATTCTGTTTGCTTACAAGAGTATTACAAAAAACAAATTATACCTATCTCAGAGCAAGTGCACTTCCACCTTTAATAGAATAGGCTCAGTGAAGGCAGCCAGTAAACTACAAGCAACTCTGGCGACAAGTAAAACAAACTGCATATTGCAGTTTGAGTTCAAAACAATTACTTTGGGATCAGAGATCCTCTTATATTTCTCTAGTGAAAGTGAAAAACTCATTACACATTGAAGTGATAACTTAATTGACCAAAATCTTGAAATGCTTATAGTTTAAACTTTTTTAAAGGTGCTTTATTTTTTGCCTTGTACATAAAAATGTGCAAGTCTTGAGAACACTGCATAGACACACAAATATTTCAGTAATTCAAGTCCAACTGTTTGTGCCATATCGTTCTGGGTGACTAACTCAGGAAATAATAGCAATGAGGTTTAGATTGTTAAAGCTTGCAAAAACTGACATAAAAAAACCCCCTGAAAAATATTACACGTTTATTTATCAAAATATCATTTGGAAGATGAAGAAAGTGTGTTATCTGGCTCCAGTCAAATACATGCAACAAGCCAAAGACAGTGATTTTGCAACTACCTCAAAAGACATCTTAAATGGTGTTCAAAATAAGAAGACAGAAAAGGAAGGTGGGAAGAATTCACTTCCATTAAGAGTGTGGTAATACGTTGATGCTCTAACCAAGTCTGGGGCATCTCTCTGTGGAAAACATGGTAGAGGCACAGTAAGGATACACCTGCCCCAAAGCACTTGAACTATTTGGAGGAGCCGAGGAAAAGGTTGAAGGTCTCTTTTCTCGCACAATCCAGTGCTGTTAGAAAGCATGTATTGGCATTGCTACTTCCCACGTTTTCATCAGCCGTGCTGTTTCAATTTGAAAATCCATTCAAACTGATGCTCCTATTTCCCCAGCTTTTATTTGAAAAGAGAAAATAATTTGCAAAGTTTCACTTTCAGAAAGCTTCGTGTATAAGCTCTGGTACAATATTCTCAGCCTACCTCCGTCATTTTCATCTTGGTTATGTTGGACTGACAAGCCTGGCTGTTATCTTCAGAGCAATTATGGACTAGAAGCAACACTACAAGTTATTTGCTCATTGCCCACCAGCCTGACCTTAACAGCAGCATTTTATTAAGAAGTAGAAAGCAAGCTCCGTATCCAGCATCACTTTATTCCTTGACCTATCCCCTTGCACTGCAAACAGGAGTGCCAAATACTGTCAGGTGTAAAGGAGATCATTGTGATCTGGGTACTGAGTGTAGGTTTTTCTCGAAAACAGGCACTGAGATGTAGTTGAACTTTACCCCAGATGAAGTCAGGGATGAACGCACTTGCTTCACTGGGACAAGAGTCAGACAAATGTTCATACTTTTGAAAATCCCACCTGGCTTCATTAAGAGTTATACCAAGCTCACCAACTCATTTCAAAACAAACTGAAGAGCCTTTGGACAAAAATAATTTTTCATCTGTGCAACAAATGATCAAGTGTTCAAGAATTTTCCATTTTCTTCACATAAAGAATGCACTATTTTCAATTTTCTATCTACCTGGCAGTTACTCTAACCTAGTTTATCGGCGTACAGCACACCACTTGATCCTGAACTTCACCAAAACACCCATGATCAACCAAATCAATCCGTTAACTGCAGTACTTCATACATCTATACGGCACTTACGGCACTTAAGTGTCCACCCACACACCAGAAAACCAACATTAGTCATAACCTTGATGCTTTCTAAATCCCTGAAAGATCATTAGCAAATGATGACTTACAGTAGCAGTATCCTGGAGCTCTTTGATTTAAGGGACTCTTAAGAATCAGACTCTTTCAGTCCACAGCAAAAACTTCTTGTGCAATGAAGTACCATACCAGGGCTGAAAAAGCAAAGCACTCACAGGACCTTAATTAGCTCTAATTGAGTTAGTGTCCTAACCTTTTTCTGACACTAGTGTGTGCTTTCTTTTAAGCCTTTTCTGTGAGAAACCCCCTCACAGGTAATCCAGAGCCAGTCCTGCAAACTCCTCTCTTCATCAGACTCTCTGATAATTAAGTATCAGAGAGGGCACCTGCTGGGCATGTTTCCCTCTGTGCAATTTTGTGTTCAAAAAGCCTTCTGTTGTTAAGCAGCGCTGATGACCAATCTCTTTGGTGGTAATTGATGTATCATGCTGCAAACCACAGCTCTGGGAGACATACAAAGTTTCAGTAAAGGGCATGACCATAATCCTGGTTTCTGATCCATGTGGATCCACTCCAGCACCACAACAGTTAGTTAATGCTCACAGTACTATAATTTGACAGAATGAAAGCAAATTTTGTCACTTTACAAAGCATTAGAGCATGTCTTTCAGTAAAACTTATGTCTTGCTTAAAGCCTCAGGGAAGTGTCCTAAAAACAGAAATTTGATGCTGTCAGTGTCAAACTCAGTTAGGAAGTGAATGTGCTAGCAAACACAACTCTCGAAGGCATTGATCGGACAATGCTTCTCTGCTCTTTTCAAGTTTTGATTACTTCATGAGATTTTTACATCTTTTCTTCCCTCTGAATAAATAGCATATGTTGAAGAATTCTTTTTAAAAATCATTTTTCCCTCTAGGGAAACAGTTTTCTCCTCTAGTAAACATGTGTTGCTACCCTTAGTTTCATTTTAAAACAGAAAAAATACTGAGACATTCAGTGTAGAAGGTGTCCTGTGGTTTTTATGGCAAAATCTCCCACAGTACGCAAGAACATAACACAGCAAAATAAAACTGGTTGTTATTGTTATTATTATTTTTAGATTTTGGGAGCAAGAGGATGGGACTGAATGTTTACTATCTTTTCCCAAGCCTGCCAGAAGCCATAAAGCCAAATGCTCAACTGGTATTTTATGTTCTACCAAGAAAAGGCTGGAAAAAACGTGCTGTACAAATTAAATACTTAAGGGATGTTACCCTAGAAGAAAAGATCTTAGCTTGCAAATAAATCCTTAGATTAATAATGTTAAGAGATGCATTTCTGCTTATTGTTTGGGAATTAATTAGCTCAGTCTTAGGGAAAAGAGGAAGTAAGAAGAAAAGCAAAAGTTACAATAATTACAGATAGTTTTAATTCATCAATCCACTTTTTTAGTGACTTTGAACACGAATCACTGCTCTTAGTGAGGCAGAGGAAGGTGGGAACTATTTTGTCCATGTCCCTTTCAACAGACATTCAGCCACTCTAATTTGAGGTCCACAATGAGTCTGTCCCATGCAACTACACTGAGGCTGCTTGTGGTCTCAAATGTGCTGATAGTAATTGTTTCCCAAAAAATTTCCTTGCCCAAAACTTTGAAACAGTCTGCTGGCTATTGCTAAGGGCATTCTGGCTAAAAAGAAAAGAAATTTAATTGAAAACCCTTTTTTCAGTTCAGAAGGTCAAATTAAAATCCTACCTCAATCATCAGCGTGAGGTCATTCCAAAATGACCCCTCTGTGGTACCTGCTTCATTTTATATAATGTACTAAGTATGTGCAAAAAGAAAGCAAGCAAGAGGGTGAGAAAGGCTCTGTTGTTTGGGATATTCTCCTGGAAGTCACCAATCCCTAGTTTAGCAAGTGTTCAATATTGGTTATTCAGATCGATATGGCTGCCGGGAGAAATCCCAGCTGTAGTTCCGACACACACTGGCATTGGCTGTTGAGACTTTCTCTAAAGTACAAGTCAAGTTTTGCCTCATCAAACTGCACAGCTCGTAACTTAGGGAAATGCTAGTGGTTGTCAGAAGCAGTTCCTCCTCCTCTTCAGCATTTCCCTTCTCTTCCTCCTCCTTTCTTTCCCCAGTATTTATGGTGTAAGGATGAAGAGAAGCGGATCAGCTTTGGCAGCATCAGGCAATAAAATTGTGTTCCAAATTTTTTATTAAAAGGTAATTATGACATTGCCTTCATCAATGCTTCTTTTACAACAGCCAAAAGGTTGAAAAGCAAATGAAAAGTTTGGTCACTGACTCATCCCTCTGTGAGGAACAGAGAAAAATTACAGAAGGATTTTATTCAGGGCTTTTGTTTTGTTTCTTTCTTCTCTCCTGCCTTCATTACAAGAAGATCTGGCCTTCCCCGTGTGCTAGAAGGCTCGTTAGGTGGTAGGTTATGACTCCACAAAAGCTGTAGCCTTGCTGTACGAGCAGCCCCAAGAGAGTATTAGGTCAGGAAGACACAAGGTTTATTTTCAACTCCTAAGAAACAAGATTTATAAAAAAAACACCTTGCAAAAGCTGTCTTGCTATTCATCTGAAGGTTGAAGAAGCTGCAGCTGTGGCACCTATGATAAGGAGGTTCCTCAAGACCAAAAGATAAAGAAATAAAGATTTGGTTTTGCTTTTCTCTTGCCTCAGAAATACAATCCTATCCCTCCCCTTTATCAAGTGTCAGGAGGGAAGGGTGGAAAACTGAAATTCTCTTTAAAAGCAGTGAACGTAAGCAACATGTTTTCTGAACTCACCGCCTTAAAAACGCTGTGCTAATTCAGTGCCCACCACCATCCCTGGGTACTGCTGAGGTGACGCGTAATGAAGACAGAAGAGAGCAGGAGGGAGTTGCTGCTAGCACAACAGCAACAAAAAGGCCTGCTGCCAAACTGGTCGGTGGAGGGGAGGCCCTGCCAGCAACACGAGCCGTAGGGAAGCACAGGGAAGCCCTGGGAAGGAAGAGCAGCTCTCAGGAGAGCCTCATGTTGTCTCCACACCGCTTGCCCTTGTAGCATCTCTGCATTCGCATGGTACAGTGAATTCCAATGGCTCACTCTGCTCTCTTTTTGGATCCAGTTCTGTAGCTCTGAACAGGATCAGCCCAAGAGCGTACCCCACATATTTTGTCAGGGTTCTCCATTCTCTTCTAATGTCCTTTCCATCAAGTACCACAGATCACTGGGCAGACGCAGGTAAAATGAGGAGACATGATGGATGGGGGCTGCAAAGCAGAGCGCGATGACTTCAGTCTGCTTCAGGGCTTTTAAACACAGAATGACACTCATTATTTCAGCACTTGCTCAAGTCTGTATTACTTTCTTGTTGCTCTTGCTGTTCTCTCCTGAAAATTGTGCTGGACAATTTCAAGCATATATTCTCCTGGAGATCACATAATGTGCCTTGAGCAAGTCTGCAATGAAAGCCTAACCTTCTTCTGTACATAATGATGCAAGAGCAAAAAGGTCTATCCTGCTTTGTAGGATTTTGTAAAGTATAGAAGGAAAATGATCTTATTTCATTCTCCTTATGAACTTTTCAACCTCTGAGAAAATGATTCTGCATCTAGCCTAAACAGAAGTGCCTCAGCTACTTTGACCACAGTGCCACGTTGTCTAGGACACACCGGCTGATAGAAAGTATGGATGGATCCCTCTTAGGATATCATTAAAGTTAAGCTCTTTTTGCATGAAGAACTTGAGTACTAAGGAAGAATAGTTTCCATGGGCAGCACAGGGAAGTTCAGAAACTGATCTTAAACACAAAAAGTCCAAAGGGTGTCTAAACCAGTGCTATTTATGCCACCACTTGACCTTCTCCTTGAATGTATTAGCAAACTCTAAATTGGCAGATTCTCTAACATGGAGTATTCTACCTTAACACACTGGGATTCTTTAGTATCATCATTAAGTTGTCAACTAAGCAAACATTACCAACTGGTAAAAGAAGAATAATAAAAAGCAGAAGAATACAACAAGGAATATAAGATAGGGGATTGGAACAATTGCATGTCAAAGTAGTCTGTCCTCTGCCACAGGTTACATCTTCATAAATTTCTGCTCCTTTGCACATACACAATAAATTCATACCCAGTTATATATGTTAAGGGACTGCACTGAGGTGGACTGCACTGTCTGTGATACTGGCCTTTTCCTACTGAGAGAAATTGTTTGATCTTCAGAGAGTGCTAGGATTCTGGAAAGCTGCTGAGAGTTGACCGCCCGCACCAAGAGTTCTGGAAAGATCAGGACATACGGGCCACACCATAACACTTAGATCAACATTTGGGTGGTCAGAATTATCACCCATTTTTGAAAACCAGTGTTAATGCAGATCTGTTTCAAACTTTTTAAAACTGTTTCTTTGTTAAGTTTAGAAAAATTCTAGAGGAGGGAATGTAGGTAAGGCAGAACGTACAATTGTATAAATGAACTCATAGTAATATAGAGTCAGCAAGTATGTACCTGGGGTGAAAAGGATGTGCGAGTTTCACTGGCAGTCCTTAGACAAACTGGGGCTTGGTAACTACTTACCAAGCCAGCAGCCAATTTTATGTGAAGCAAAAGGTAAGTAACGGTTTTCAAGAAATCAAAACATGAGTTACAATGCCAAACTTACAGCAGAACAGCTCATGGATGCAATCTCAATCAATTAAAAAAAAAAAAAGGAAAAAGATAGTCACTGATCCTTCCTTGAGTTCCAGTGAGTTCATTTGAGCTGTTGTGCAAATGAACTCTACAATACAGCCAGCCAGGATCTTTTAAAGAATTAATTCCTTTTCATGAAATGCTGGTCTCTAAGCGAGACCTTTTCCTATGAACACACTGTTCAGCTGGGAAATTTTTTAGATTCCAGCAGAATCTTTTCTGAAGGAGAATCCCTCTTTTCCGCCCACAAGAAAGACACAGTGAAATGAAACTGTGGAATCCCAAAGCCATTGGATAAGAGCTGAGGAAAAGAATTATATGCTGCACTTTTGTAATGCCTGTATTCACCAGAAACTTTTAATGAAAAGTTTGCCATAGCTATGAGTAGAAATACTACAATGACTTATTAATATTTTCCAACATCTCTCATAAATGTGAATTTAAATTTTGGGGAATCTTGGAGGTAGATTCCCATCCAGTCTGAGTTCTTCCATGACAAGTAGTTGCCTCAGGCCAAGTGCATAAAAAAATTTCCAGGTTAATTATTTTCTCTGTATTGTTTTTGTTTTTTGGGGGAGGTTTTTTTGGAAAGGCAGGATGCTTGAAACGGTGCAGAAAGATTTTCTTTCTGTCAGTTTTTCACTGTCCTAGTGAAAGACATGGAAGATGCCTATTGAATATTCAATGTCACACAATAAAAACCTGCTCATACATGTCTCAAATTGGGCTCTTAGAAAAAAAATCGGTGAATACTTTTGAAGCCTCCTTTTTCTTAGCTCCCCAATAGAAAACAGCAACATACACAGTTTTTAAGACCAGATTTATGACCCCATAATATAGATAATCTCCCCACCTGACTGGGATGGTGTGGAAACAAATCAGTATTCTAACATATTCAAAATTCTAGTCATGAGTGTGATAAGAATAGAACCCCTAAGGAAACGAACAACTTTGTCTTCTGAGCAAGTCTTGAATCATTTCAGTAAATAAAACACAGAGGCATTAACTGAACAATGAGAGAAAAAAAAAAATTGCATAGCTACTCATTATGTGAACATCATCTATCCTCTGTGCTGAATCAAGTACGTATCTTGTACTAAAAATACTACGATTCATATAATTAAAGACTGTATCATAATGAATGTAATTACAAGAGGTAGAATAAGATTGGACAGGAAAAGATTCTGGCATTTCATAAATTTTGAATGCTTGATTTTATCCTCCAGAAATATTCTTTGAATGTGCATAAATACGTAAGAGTATAGTAAGCAGGAAAATACATAAACAATAATGACAGAGACTAACGTTCAGAGGAAAATACAGATTTTAGTTTCATTTTTAATCACAAGGTTTGGAGAGCGAGACTGTGCTGAAGGGAGGAGAGGTTGTGAGATTTCATGGTGGTTTTGGTCAAAATGCAGGATGCCTCGTGCATGTTGCCATCTCAAACTAAAACTGAATTAAAAAGCAGTTTCTACCTTTTGGATGCCTGAAAACCAGAGAAATGCTCCTGTTCTGCTTTTGCTGTGCCAAACAGACCCAGAAGTGAAAATCTGACTTAGATTTAAGGATTTGAATACAGAAAGGCTGGAATATATTTTAATAGGCTAAGATTAAGGGTTCTACTATTGCTATCTAATTAAATACCTGCAAAGCCAAAAGCAAAGGAAAATACCCATCCCCTGAAAAAACTGTTTTTCATATGGCACAACCAAAAAAAAAAAAAAAAGCAATACAAAGGAGGTAGAGAATGGAATAAATGCATATATCTTATAATCTGTTTTGGAAATGCATTTTTAGAGTCAGTTAAAAGAAATATTCATGTGTTTTCCAGTTTAAGTTTTAAATTTATCTCTTGACAGCCTAAAAAGTCTGCAGCCAGACAATATACTGTAGGAAAAATCTCTTCTACACCAAACCTCTGAAAGTAGACTTTTCTCCACTTCTAAAAACACAGAACTTCCTGATTCCCAAGGCTATTGCCTGCGTGTTCTGCCAGGCTGCCAAGCTAAACTCACTTCAGTAAAGCAAGTCTCCCCCCAGCAAAATCCATCTCAAGTTATTAAAGGATCACCATACTCAACTTAAAATACTTTAAAAAAAACAAAACCAACCCCAAACTTTTAAAATGCACATTTGCAAAGAGTAACAATTTTGTTCCCTGACTACAGAACACCAGAAAACAATGGATGGGATAAATTTACCAGAAAGACGTTAGTGGAATAAACAAAATCTCCTGTCCTTCATGTGGCCACATAAAACAAGAAAGATATAACTACAGTTCCCTCCACTTGAAAGCACAACAGCCAGTATTCACTCCAGAAGGTCCACTCTATTCTAAATAGGACACTGGACCACAGGGATAAAGAAGGTGGATGAGAATTTGTATTGCAAATTTTTCCCAAGAAATCCAAGGCCCAACTTTAGGCGGATTGCTTCACCTGCTCTTGGGTAAGGGCGCCAAATCAGAGTACCCATTGAAATGAAATCACAAAGGGAAGTTCTGTTAATTGGAATGTAATTCTGGAGTTTGGAACTAAATCACTCTGCTACAGCTCGGGGAGAAGGGCAGGGAGCACATCTAACCTTGAGAATGATGCCACTTCTCCTCATACTTTAAAATCCATTTCTATATGCTCCCAGCCTCCTTTGTCAGACTTATTTTCTTTCAGTTCTGCATCTTCCTCCACTCAAACACAAACTCAAACAAACTATTCACCGTGTCTCCTATCCCCATCACTGCTGGTACAAAAACCATTCTGCACTGAAGGTTTTGTCACTTGGAACAGGTCTCATATAGCCATGCCTCATTATTTTCCTACATCTGCTCAAACAAGATTTGAAAAACACTGCTTTCTCTGCTAGGTATGCTTTTCAAAATCAAGATTAATAAAGATGCACTGTCTAAATGAAAAGTACAGCTAGGCAAAAAATAGTGTGCAAGTTTTTTGAAAGTTTCCACAAACTCTTTTTCCGTCAAAATCCAGTATTTCACAGAGTCTTGGAGCACAAAAGTTTCTGAGCAGCTCTAATAAAAACTAGAACTTTTAGCTCTATAGAATGTTTGTCTCCTTCCAAAAACTGTGCACTAAGATGAAACCTTCCCAGTGATCCCTTTCTTTCAGTGCACAAAGTTTAAGAGGATTTGATGTTCCGCTGTTCATTGAGGTATTTAGCAGTATGTGAACCAAAGTCTGTCTCCTGACCAACCAAACCAACCCATCAGTAGGGTACAGTTTAACCATGACAAACTGATGAAGGCAGGGCAGTCACAGGTGTGAGCTCTGGTGGCTGCTTATTTGAACATAAGAATTCAAATGACAAATCCTGAAGAAAGAAATTCTCATTTCTGAGCACTTCTGTCATCCCTATTCCAAAGCACCGCCAACACACCACAAACATTAAGTTTCCACACCTAGAATCCCTAATACCTTCAACTGAGATAACTCTATGGCCATGAAAAGTAATAAAATAATAACTTGTGCAAATGAAAATAGAAGTAGCAAAAAAGCTTGATTAACCGCTGTCCCTACTATTTTTCCTTTTAAGCAACAGACAGTGCCCTAATAGCTACACAAACTTTCAGAAGGAAGCCAAGACAAAAGAAACCACCACTACCCAATGTAGCCTGTTCTTTACTAATCATTTCCAAAGGATGGTCAGAGATGAACTTGTGGTCAAGCTGCACGACATTTTGAGAAAACACTTTTGAGAACAAATTTCACACATCTAAACTTCCTGCAGATTGGTTTAATCTCCAAAGCATTTATCACAACATCAAGTAGCTTAAAATACATCACAACTTCAGCTTTAAAAAAAAGACTTCTGAGAAGTGTATAAACCTTTTCAAGTACTCCTGTTTGTCAAATGGAGATGGAAATTTCTTGAGAAGCTGTTCCAAATCCTAGCTCAGAGTTATTCAACTCCAGGTCACAGAAGGGACTAGAAACACTAGAATAAAACTCTGCTTTCTCTTAAAAAAGGTCAATCACAATCCCTGAACTTCTGAAAATATAGGGTGGTGTTTGCATCCAAGTTTCTTCTCAGTCACGTTTGACCTGACCCTGTCTGGTCCTCTTCAGCCATGACAGGTCACAGTTATTACTAATGTACCGCAAGCTATGTTACTATACATACCTAGTACCTTACTAGAAGTAACTAGGTAAGTTACTTCTCCCATGAGCAGCTGGCAAGAACAAATACAATACTAACAGAATTCAGGAACAACCGGGCATAAAGGACCCACGAAGTGACAGGATTCAAACACTTCAATCACTGAGTGGCTTCAGCAGATGCTATGCAACCCCCACTTCCCAAGGCTCTGGGGAATCATAGCTTCAGAAATCTCTCCCTCTGCTTCTTCCCCGTCCCTTAATTAAATTGAAAAGAGTAAATAAGAGATAGAGCGTATGGAACATTTTGATGTCCCTCAATAAATCTACTGGTCATTTTAAGACAGTACCAGGATACTTTAAACAAGGTATTTGCTCCAGCCTCTGCACATCTTCAGTCAAGAAGGCTTTGTAGGTCACTTTACAAAAGGATGAAACCCAGAAATATGCAGCAGGAGTGCAACTTTTAACTAGATTCAGATTCTTTGCCTAAAAAAAGACAGGTTTCAACAGTACAAACAGAATTTGAAAGAACAACTATTACGCCTGGATTTTGACAGTTAAACTAAAAAATAAACCTAAAGTCTGCTCTAAAGCAACTTAGAACCTGTTCCCAAAAAATCTTAAGATTTATGAGTATTAAATGCAAAATACAGAAAAAAATCCAATTGATTTTAAAAGGGCAGTCATAATAGTAAATGAAATAATGACTGCTATTAGACCGTTTCATATATTCTAATTTCAAGGCAAAAGAAATTACAAGAAACAAGAGATGGGCTACTTTGGGATAAAGTATTTTATTTATGGAAGAGTTAAAAAATTAAGTGTTATTCTTGTGAGAGTATTATACTTCTGCACAAGGTAGTGAAATGACCATGTTGAATTTTGGTCAGCCTTACTGGGAGCAGAGGGCACGTAATACCCAGCAGGAACGATCCTCAGTTTATATCACTAATAATCCTGTTAACAATAAATTAGGCTTGACCAAAACCATAATAATGTATTTCCTATAAATGAGATTTTAAAATGTTTACTCTGTAATCTCCAAGGAGCCACTAAAATTATTGCTGTTGCAGGCCTTGCTAAAGCCTGGTCCAGTTCAGTAAACCATATTATTCTGTGTATGGGGAGAATCGCACCACTCTGAAAGTCATTTTTGCTTTGGGAATAATTAAATGCATATTGTACCTTGAAGTCACAGCACCAGGAAGCCTGTATATTGAACTATTTTAATCAGAAGGCAGTTTACATATTTCTCAGCCCCAGTTTGTCTTAAACATGCTAGTGAAAAATTCAGAGATGGCTAAAATTCCTCCTTCCATTTTTTACTTTGCTTAAATTACCGTTTATAAATATTACAATAAACCAGGCCACTAGAGCCAGAACCTTTCACTTACAGACTGGGAAGTAGGTTCTACTTACAGTTCTCTTCATGGCAAGCCCTATAATCCTTGTGTTTTAGAGAAGTTTGCTACAGGCTAAATAGTCGCTGCATGCGAGGGAAATGCGAGCAACAGACCAGGAGAAAGATTTTTAGCTTTTTGTTCTGATTAAGCTCCGTCTCTTAACAGATGACAGGCTGAACTCTAACATGACTACGCAGCCTGGCCTCTGACTCCAACAATTTGGATTAGATGGATCTTTTTTGAAATCTGTACATTTTTGCTTTATTAATAGGATACAGTTACATTAAATGAAATGGGAAGGTAAAGACATCTGGGATATACATACAAACAAGTAATATGAAAGTGTGGTGGTATTAGTTTTCTCCACCACCTTTGCAGGTAAGCAGGTGCATGGCAGTTCACAGCCCTTTCCCCTCCAAGCCAGGTACTTTGCTCACATGAGCATGACTCGATACACGTCATGTCCTCTTCATCCTATTTTTGCACAAAACATTTATTAAAAAAAGCATGTAAGTCTATTTTTTGAATGCTCATCTGAGAAGCTGCCTGGGACTCATGACCATAAGCAAGTAGTGCAAAGAAGCTGTTGAAATGACATTTCAAATTAGGTACGAATTTTGCTTTAGGCCCTGGCATGCGATCTATAAGGGTAGCAGAATGTAATGCAGGTAGGAGAGACCTGTCCATCAGAGCCCAAGGAAGCGTCCCCAGGCTGAAAGGATGTGGTCACCACAGGAAAGCAGGGAAAAGAAGTGATACGCTGCCTATTCTGCTGTTAAGCTGACCACAAACATGTTGAGACCCATCGTTTTGAGAGCACCAAAGCACCACAGAGCACTGTGCTCATTTCTCCTCTGCCCTACACTGGTACATTCCTGAATCACAAAGATAGCTGCTTTGATTTAAATACAGTCAGTGAATTTTAGGAAGGCTGAAAAGAATGATGGATTACAATTTATATGCTGCACGATACCTTCAGTTTAATTGGACATATGTACTTGGTATTTCTTTCAAATCGGCTTTAACTGTAGACAGATTCAAATGGCCAGCAAACTGATCTGAATGTAAATTGAAATACAATCAAAGACTTCGAGATGTTCCAATTGAACGTGTAGATTTGGCCCATTAAAGGGGAAATCAAACAGATTACATATCCTGATACTGATGTGTTCAAGTGGTTGGATCCAGGATTTTGACACCCTACCACTACCTTCAGCAGTTTTTAAAGGAGAAACAAGATGCTATTGAAAACTAAGTAACACAAAGATAAAGATAAGCAGAGACCTATGAAAGGAGAAACAGCTAAGAAAAATAAAACTATGAATTCTGATGTTGTCATTCATGCATGTGGGGCCTTAGGAAATTCCCTCTGCTTTTCATGCCTTGGTTTCTGGTATCTGCGGAAGGTGTCTAAAATGCTTATAAGCTTTATGCTGTTTTGATACTGAGGCAAAAAGCTTACTATTTCAACGGTTATTTGGAGGGACAGAAAGTCAAACACTTACTGGTCATTTTAAATCACGCTCCTTTTGTGTTTGTAACCAGAGTCAGCACATTTTTAGATAGCATGCTAAGTCATTAGATTGAACCAGGCTGCACTGTGAGACAGGAGATGCTGCACAGAATAAAAAAGCAAACATTTTGCTGACGGTGAAGCCTAATACCATGCTAAAACCAGTAAGCAAAGACTTACAAGTATAGCAGTATTTTGTCTATCATGTTCAATACCACATCTCCCTGATCACAGACATTTACACTGAATTTTATTTTTCCTGGAAGTTGCGGGGGGGGGCGGGGGGGTTTAAAGTGAAAATCAAATACAGGAAGTGTAAAACACTGTACAGTTGGAGATTTTAAACAGTAAGTGCTGCAAAATACAAATAAGAGAGTAAGGCTAACTTTGCTTTCCTTTGCGGTTAATAGAAAACAAGTTTAATGCAGTTTTGATCAAAGAATAATGGCATTTATCACGTCTTCGTTAAAAAAACAAAAAAGTACAGCACCAAAAATGCCTGCATCTCATATTTAGGGGCTAATTGCTTTCCACCTTTTCCCTGAACTTTGAACTATGTAAATGGACAGACAGCTGGAAAATGAAATGCAAGTTGTCCTGAAAGTCGTAAGTCCTTACACAGCACATCAAATGACTGTAAATCTCAGTCTAATTCCTGAAACATTTGAGTTATTACTTAATCATTAGTATTTCTATTGCCGTACCACCTACAAGCTACAGCACTGTATTAAGGCACTCCTCCTCCCATGCTATCCCAGACGTCTGGTATTGAGATCCAGAAGGTTTAACACTTTAATTAAGTTTACAGGTATGTACTCCCATTTGTGCACTAACACAGAAATTAAGCAGGCTTTGTTAAAGCTGCACGTTAGGTCTTTCCAGGTGCAGTCGTATGGCGACAGCAGCAGAGGTGAAATGCTGGGTTGCAGTGTGGCAATGACATCTGATGCAGCGCTTGAACAGGATGGTGTCGGGCTGCAGTCCATCAGGAGCAGTCAACTTCGCAGTTAGAGGACAAGAACGTGCTTTGCTGATCATTTAATACATTTGGTCTTCCATCAGAAAAGTACAAGCAACAGTGTGGGCACTAAGTACAAATGGCTTCTGTTACGATAAGGAGAAAATATTGCTCTTGATTGCATGATAGATTTCAGCCAGGCTTTCAAATGTGGAAGCCTCATCTGTACCCAAACCAGACCCCTCGGGCTATAAGCAAGACAGATGCTTGAATGTGAAAATGAGCAACCACTGACACTTTCTGTACACAGCTACTTACTAATAATTTAGAAAAGTGGATGTAATAGGTACATAGTCATCTACATCTTCAAAATGCTCTGCCTTGCCATCTCTTGTGAATTCATTTCAAACATTGCAATATTTGATGTCTTTCTCAATGTCAAATAACTATCTCTAAAAGTTTCTAGTCATCATTGCTTTGGGGAAAAAAGGTTTAAAAATGTGAGGTAAGGTTTTAAAAGCTTGAGGCAAATTCACAGAATTTGCCAACAGTATTATTCTCAAGCCAGACGCGTGATTTATGAATACTAGGGAGTAGAAATATGATTAATAAAAAGAAACAAGGAGGGAATTTAGTACGACAATGTATGTTTTATGAAGCTAATGGCCTAATTAAGCGTACTAGGTACACAAAATAAAGAATTTGAGCAGATAATCGTATATAAGAACCCAAACCAGAGTCTCACTCTCCATTAACAATCATTATGAATTACAAATATTTTAAGGCAATCTGACAATTAACCTCCAACACAAGCAGACATTAGTTACAGATGCTTGGGTAGCTCCTGCTCCTCCTTCTTCCAGAGCTGCACATTTAAATGTGCTAGTAAAGTGAGTGAAAAATAATATACTTTTCAAAATTCACAGTGTGAAAATTCACTGAAAAAGAAAATCAAAACTCTGCCACCACCCCTGAAAAGATTGTTTTAGCAGAACTCAAGGGCACTGATTTATAGCCCTACATCATCTGGAGCTTAAAGCATTTCCCCAAGGCTTCTCAGGAAAAAAGGAGAGAAAAAGCATGACTGAATCAAGCCAGACCCTCCCCAAGTCATGGCTGGTGAGGCCAGAGTCCTGCCTGTGGGAGCACCACCACCACCAGTATCCTGGTAGTTACCCAACAGAGCTTGGTATATTTGATATGACAACCTTTGCCTCAGTTTTGAAGGTAATTGAGGCTGGAGAAAGCATTAATCCCGTGAACACCTCCCCTCAGATGGCAAGTTTTTCAAGCAATTCTCCTCAAATACGCTTTTGTGATGGCAATCCACACCACATGAATCTCAACTCGACTGCACACCATGGGATCATGCTGGATGAAGAATATCAGGATTCCATAGAGCAGTAAGGGAAAAACATTTATCCCCAGCAGAACAAGCTCTTGAGGATTTATAAAACACAACAATGATTCCTTCTCCTCCACAACGACATGCTGACCCTATGGGTATTTTCTCCCATGTCTCCATCCTCACAGATCACTCTTGTTGATAGAAATGCTATATGTGGGGTGGGAGGGAACATAAATACAGAGCCAGCAGCAGTGGTATCATGCTGAAGCTGATCAATAACAGCACAGAGCTTCTGGGGTTTTTGTTTTGTTGGTGTTTTTTATTTTCAAAAAATAAAGCTACTCTCTCACTGAAGCTGCACAGAAGGCAGGGAAACAGTACCTTTCCTCTCCTGCAGCAGGTTTCTTTCTGGAGTCGGACAGTTTGGGTGATTCCCAGCCAAGAGGTGGCACAGATCTAGCACAGTAACTCCTGCAAGAGTCCCGAGTTGTGCTCTCAGAGAACAAGCACACCCCACACATCAAGACACAGACTGTAGCACGACAGCTTCGTCCACTCTGAGCTCAAACCACGCCACGTGCCAGCTCCTACCCGGTGCCTCTTGCTGCAAAGTCCGGCCCACCAGTGCAGGAACCTGGACCCTCTGCCTGCTCAGTTTGTACTGAGGTCCGTATTAAAGCAGAAGACCAGGAAGGCACTCAAAAGGGCACAGGAGGAGTGAAGTGTAAAAACGAAAATCAGCCTTGGCACTGATTTTTCCAGTGAATCTCTACATTATAGTCCTAATTACTTCTATTTCACGTGCAGTCCGATTTATCCAGGACAGGTTAGCCCTGACACAGACAACAGGAGCCCTGACCTTGCCATGTCCCCTGACGTTCCACACCACAGTAAAAGATGCAGGTAAGAGACAGCGACTCAGGAACAACACCGTGAGATTGCTGGGGCAGTAGTTTAGTTTTAACGGAAACAGTCCTGGAACGTGAAATTCATTTTTTGGTGAAATTACACTGGCTTCATTTCACTGAGAACACTGGCATTTCACAAATATTGTCTCTCAAATGTATTCACTGGATTCGAAAAAGAGCAAATTATTGTCAATTATGCTATCTTGAAAACTTAATCATCAGACTTAAATTTCTGTATCTTTTATTTAATCAAAGTGTACAAACAGCAATAAAAATGTCCTTCTCATTAAGCTGAGAAGCCTCTCCTCATTTCAGAGGTGCTAGCATTTAAGTAGACATTGAAACATTTAGCAATATGAAACTGTAACATGTAATTGGCAAAATTAAAATTGATATTTTTATACCTGAAGGACTAGTAAATAAGCTTACATTGTTCTTTGGAAGTGCAGTATGTGTTTTTCTACTCGCATATCACCTGAACATTAGATGTGCCAGACTATTGATGTCACTACTTCTGCAGTCTGCCTCTAGCATACAGTCACTACACCATACTTGGGAAAGAGATAAAACCCAGCAATCCTGTAACACATTAAATAATTGCTACAGCATAATAAACTGAAAAGAGATCAATTCTTTCTGACCTCTGCAAGATATTAAATGCCTTGTATTTATTCTCTTCACAGGTACTGGAGCAACCCAAACTCAATGATCTCATGGAAAGAAATTAATTTTTGAATATTGATTTGCTAAGGATAATAAAGACTGAATACAAACTACCTGAGCTGCAATGTGTATCTCCAGACCTGACCTAACTATTCTGAAAGTTCGCAGGAATTTTGACTCCGAACAGCAACAATTTGAGGCTCATCATGAGTATATACATTTAGGAGAGCACAGCTGGGGATAAAAAAAATATAGAGTTTTAGCTGAAATTAAGAGACGAAAATCAGCAATCAGGGTTCCATTTTCAGACAACAGAATCATAAAAATGTTGTTTGGAAGTCATGTTGTCCAATAGACTCTAAGATAATGTGCACCATGTCCCTTCTAGGGACAGGAATGGGGTTGATGAGTTCCCCAGGTCCTCCACTTTCTTGCCTTTCAAAAAAACTGGTGTCACACTTGTTATTTTCAGATATCAGGAATTTGCTGGCCTCCTTCCCAGTTACCATCATTTGTCACAGACATTATAAACCAGCCCCACAAACACAACAGCCCACTTTTTCAGAACCCTTGGGCACATCCAGTTCCATGGATTTGAATAGATCCACCTTCTGCAAGCAGTCCCTGACTAGTTGCTCCCCTGATGTTGGCTGCACTTCTCCTTTCCAAGCTATTCTAATACATACAGGGGTCTGAGATCAGGCTTTGTTTGTGAAAACTCAAGTCAAAAAAATACCCATTACCTTTTCCTTTTACCAATAGACAAACACTTTTGCTGAATTTCCTTGTACTACTGGAGTATTTCTGTACTCCCTTCTTGTTAGCTTTCATCTTTGCTACTCATTCATCTCCAGCTGGGCTTTGATATGATTTTTGGATTAATTACTTATGTCAACATTTTCACAAATGCCCGCTATTTTGGGTTCATAATCTGACTTGAAGGCAAGAACTGACACAAGCTTAGGATATAACTTGGAGGATCTATGTAAAGAACCCAAGCCCTCAAAACAGTCAACAGACAAGTGAGGTTGGAGCTTGTGGAAGTGGTGTGAAAATCCCCAATGGCATTTCTTTCTGACCCACCAAAAATTCAGGCGGACTTAGCAGATACAAAGGTACGGTTTACAGCGCCTCAAGACTATGATTTCTGTGAAACAAAGAAAGTAACTCCAAAATAGGCCCTCATTTTGAAACTACACGTGAGCGCTCAAACTTTCCAAAAGACATTCTAGGCAAACACTTACACGTTGGGTGCTCCAACATCACGTATCCTTAACCAAGGACCTAATGTTCCTCAAGGCTGAGGAAATCAAGATGAAAAGCCTCGCTTAGGATCATCCAGCAGGTCAACAGCCAAGCTGGACCCAGACCTTCATTCTCTTCCCAGCTCAGTCAATGACACTGAAATACACCACTTGTATGCGCAACTGAGAGCATGATACATTATTACGAAAGGATGAATTGCTAAGAAAGCAAGCGGAGAAATGTTTGCACACAAAGGACACACTGTAAAGTGAGACTGCATATTCTGTAGCTCTTCATAGAGACACAGTCAGCAAAAAAAACCCACCCAAAGATAACAAGCAATTAGGACAGCAGAGAGGCATAAATGTGTGATGTACTATGTACACATCTAGTATTACAAACAAGCTCAAGACTAGGGAGTAAGATCGCAGTCAGACAGAAGATGTTAACAAGCATCAAGAGCTACTTGAATCTAATTCAGTGTGTTAAATGGATCTCAGGAGGGTTCTATGAGTCAGATCCTCTTGCAGGGGACTCTCACATGAGAATCTGAAAGCCAACAGCATCAGCACCGTGACAAAAGTTGTATGCTAGAGAGAGGGTAACACATGTAAGGAGAGCTCAAACAGACTAATGTCAACCAAGCAGCGAATGGGGAGAAGGGTGGCAGCACTGCATATAGGAATGCTCCAGTGAGTCATGTTGGGAGAAAGGGAGGACATTAAGCTGTTAACTCACTTGCACAGACATTTACTCACCCCTCATAAAATCAACACACAGCTATAACAGTTGTCATAACTCCAAGCTCTACAGTAATGATGATTATTCGTACTTCCAAATATTACAAGCTGAGAGACAAGTAATGCTAATGAAAGAGCTGTCAGTTGTAATAAATGGCATTAAAATTACTTGGTCAGAAAAGGAGTAGATCTTTGTAATAGCATTTTATGTTAAAATTATTAAAAAGAATTTGTTAAGAAGACACTGTTGGGAATTTTCTGGTTAAAAATGTTTTCCTCTGAAAATGAAAATATAACAGACCAAAATTTTTGACAGAAATACACCAGTCTCAATTATACCTCTATCTCAAAAAAGTTTTTCATTTCATGGTGGAATTCCTGTTAGCACAAAGAGAGATCAGTACCCACCTCACCCCAAATAACAAACAGAATAGACAAATCCCAGCTATGAGCCAGACAGAACAGTATCTCAAGGGTGATACTCATGGGGAAGCAAGTAGTCTAAGCTGTTGGTCTACTGTGTGCACCAGGATATATCCCAGGTTGTTCTGCAGGACAGAAGAGAAAGGCCCAACAAGGAAACACACACTTAACACTTGAAAAAGTGTTGGCTTTGTTACAACATACAACAGCTAAAAGTAAAAAATGAATTAATGACAAACAGAAACTTTCCTAAGGTGTTCTTTTATTGACCTAATTCTTTCAAAGCTTAAAGCAGTTTCTAGCTATAGAAAAACACTATGTTAAAAAATAGAATAAAAATCTAAGATGTAGAAAAGCAGAAAATCCAGCATCAACTTAATGCAAAGTTTTTTGAAAAGCCTATTCCATTTCTGGAAACAGAAAATTAGACTGAGAAAGATGTGATCTAGCCTGTGTTCCTGACAACTCTCAAAGCCAAATCTCAGCTTTCGCTTTTGGGCCAATTGCCATGTTTGGCCAACTCTCCAAGTCCACATGGAAAAACAGGGCAAGCCATATTGCACATCAACACAATCCTACCACCTGTGTGCTTGGATCCATCACAAGATGTTGGCAGACTGCAGAACGTAACACAGAAGGCTAAATGCCCTCCAAGATTGCTGTACGCATTACTGACTGAATGCCGTATGGGAGAGCCATATACTATTTGCTAGAAACAAGAAAGGAAATGGTAGAAAGATACCTAATTTAGCAGGTTACAAGTGGACACATCTCCACTGATTCAATCAGGAGCAATGAATGAATGAATTTCCAAGACCACTCAAGACTTGAAGAAACTGCATGTAACTTAAGGACATGAAAGTTTTCGACACCAGCACTCTGCGCTGTTAAGATTCAACTTATACTTGAGTATCATGCTGAACTAGGAAGCTGACAATGTGAGTGAGTGCAAAAGAGCTAAAGAATAAAAAGAGAGCTCAGCAGACTTCAAAATTTCATCCTTCACCTCTGCACCACTGGTATTGCCTGACTTTCCCTAACAGGGCCTTTTTGCCACCTGTGCTACACAAGGAAACCTGGACTGATCTGGTATTTACATCAACACCTTCTGAGAGAGATGAATGTCAGTAGCTGTTATAAAGAGCAGAGATTTGGGTTAACCGTACCATCTTTAGAGCAGCAGACACTACACACTGAATGTTTAGGATTGGTCTCTTAATTTTAATTACTGAGTTTGATTTGTTATTCTGATGGGGAAAAAGATTCCCTGTGCTAGAAGTAAGCGGAGTCCATGAGGTAACAACAGGGACACAGGGCTAGCCAGTGGTCACAAGTCTGACCTAACCCTCCCTATACTGTAAAACTATCAGGTATTTACATCTGAAGACTACCACCTTTTCAGGCAAGGCAAGAGCAAAGGTTACGAGCAAAGCTAGGAAGAGCACATCCCAGCAGGTTAAGTGAGTGTTTTCAACTCATAGGAAAATATTCTACCCATGTTACCGTACTGACTAGCGCTGGCAACTTGTATTCACACTTGGCAAGAGTCTACCGCCACCACTGATAGTTTGTTGAAGGGATTACACTCACTATAGTAAGGTAGATGGATAATAATAATGAAATACAAAATTGTCACAGGTGTGTCCTCCAGCCTCTTCTAGTCTGTCTGAAGGTACAGAACACCTCCAGCCTCGGTGGTGGTGGTGCAGAGTAGCATACTCTCTCTCTAGGAATCAAACATTTCTGAATCTCTATAAATATTAAGAATTAGGGCAGGTTTCACTTTGCGCAATCAAATGTCTCCATTTCTGTTTCCCAATGAATTCTGGAAGATATTTTAAGATATCATACCTGCTCTCAGCAACAGTTTATCCTAAACAGTGAAGTGATTCCATCCGTTGCTCTATTTTATCAGACTAAAGTCATAAAATCTCTCATAACAAAATTTGCTTTTAGCACCAAAGAGCTGAAGGTTGGGATCCCAGTCATGACTGTGTGATGAAGAAACAGCACTCTCAGAGAGTGGAAAAAAAAAAAAAAAGGAAAAAGATAAAAAAGGAGCAGTATAAAAAATGTGATGACAAAAATTCTTCACCATTCAAAGCAAGCACTCAGTGTGACAACAGCTCAAAAATGAAGGAGTCTTAACACAAGCATGCACAACTGTGACACAGGACTGCTGGTCTCTGCAAACAGAGTTGTGAACAGTCCCTTAACACTGCTGGTCTTCTAACCAGTTATCTGTAAGACAGCAGAAAAGATGTCATAAAAACCCTTATTATTTGATAAATTCCTGCAGATTTTTACCTGAAAGGTGTTGCTGAAGTGCAAAGCATTAAATTATATATGGCTAACCCATGACACGTATTAGCATAACTTCTTTGTTCCTCTAGCAGTCGGTCTTTCTGTCTTACCAAACTTCCCATGCTACCTTCCCCCCACTCCCAATACAAAAGTTTGCTATCAGCCAGCATTTGGACTACCTAAAACCAACATCTAAATACACTATTTGCTTGTTTGACTGTTGCTGCTTGAAATCGATATACTGAAATTTACTTTCTGAAATTTCACTTACAAGATAGAAATTGCAAGGGAGATTTGGGCACAATTTCCCATTTTGCTTAGAAAAGAAAAAGGGGGGCTGACATTTAGGTACGCGAGATATTTCCACATATTTCTTCCACCAAACTTAACTGCCACATGTTGCATACTTTAAAACAGAAAGATGTAAAAATACTCCATAGACGCAGCTCCTAATTCTACATATTTCAAAGCATTTCACAGTGAAATACATTTAAAACATGGCTCCACTCCTGGCTGATTATCTTGACTGAAAGACTAGTAAAACACTATGGACAGATTCATAATCAAGAGGGCTTGAAACAGGCACTGAAAAGACCTGATGCTACCTTGTTGAAAACATACAGCACAAGATACCCATTTTTCTAAACATTAAAAACCTCATGCTCCACTTAACTAATGCTATGCACACTTGATGGCACTCTTCCAGTTGCCAGCCTCTAAGTGTTTTACACACACTTCTGAATTCAGCTTTACAGCACCCATACCTGAGAGGCTGTCATCTACAGAAGAAGGCAACAAGTAGGTTTTCAGCATCTGTTTGATCTTTTAAAATCAGTTTGCTTTGATTCAGATTGTACCTGCTCCATGTGTGTTTCCTGTGAATATCATTATAATCACATTTACTACTACAAAGAATCATAAAGGAGCAATTTAAAAAAAAAAACCAGCAAAGTATTCATAAAAAGCCCACTTTGATCTCTCTGTTTTGGCGAATAATGAATACCACAGGAAAAAAACCACAACCTAGTATCAAAATATTAGAAATATTGAAGGAAATAAAGGGGGAAATCCAAAACCTTTCCTAGGTTATCTTCTGAGTCAAGCTGTTTCACTTTTAGTCAGCTGGATACTGATAAGCACCTGTGTATTATGTTGTATTTGCATCATAGACTGGGCAGCCATGTTTCCTCTACAAAGTTCAATTATGTACTTTCGTCACAGTATGTCTTCAGTGCAGTGCTAATTAAGATGTCCTCATTCACACTTGAGCTCCAAGATTAACCTGTCTCAGATGGGAAGCCTCATGGCAAATCAATGCTCGAGTTACTCATTCTGCAACAGTGCTTCACTTTCACTCCCGGTTCCCCAGAACTTTTGGTGCTTGTACCCTGACAGCACGTGGGACTGCAAGTAAATTGAGTGGCTCAGATCCTCTGCCAGGCAATTGTGAAGAGGCAAAAAACTCACTATAGTTTTGAGTACAGAGGCAGGGTATCTGGGGCTGCCACAGTGGCTTGCAATCTCAATAGAAGAAAAAGGAAAATTAACTACTTTCATTTAATTAGAGAGTGTTTCACTGGTTTGCTAGAACCATTTCTGGCTAGCAATAAAGTACTTAGCAAATCTCTTTCAACAAGAAGCATTTTGAGAATACACTGATAAGGCTACACTATAATATCACTAAGATGTTAATGATACTGTTAATGTAAGTTTAATGTAAATATAAATGAGAGAATGGTGTTGCTGACGTGGATTAGACATCCTGCTGTCTTCACACAACATCACTAAGGCACAAACGCGAGCAGTACATAAGATTTAAAAGGCAAGCTTTACACAATGCTTCTTTGGAGCCTTCTGCAAGGCAGCTATGTCCAGCATGCCATTCTGCCAGGCCCCAACAATGGTGAGGGGCGTAAGACGCTGGAGTGTTGCCAGAAAGCAGTAATTGTAACAGCACAATGAAACCAATGTTAACTGCAATTCTTGATTTCTGCTAACATCAGCCTAGGTCTTCTGAAAGTTCAGAGTGATTTGTCAGTCAAAGTGTTAAGATGTTACTTTGACCCCATTCAATCTTAGGCGAGCCTGACAGACTGCCCAACTGAAGAACCTTAAAATAAACCACCATTTCTTCTTCCTGCTATTTATATGAGCTAATGCAGGAATTGGAACTAGGACCCAGTTCCCACTAGACTCAGTTTTCTGCAGCTTAGTAGGGCAAAGAAAGAATTAGGAACTCCGGTGGCACACCACTTTTGGAATAACTGTTGTCTCTAAGACTTCTCAATTTACAGACCCAGAAACTAACACACTAAGAAAAAGAAAAATAATTTTTCTGTCTCTCACTTTCACACATATTTGAAGCCAAATTTCAAAGTGCAAGTACATGTCAATAATTTCAGTCAGAAATCAGAAAATGGAAACTGAGGTATACAGTCAGAGCCAACTAAGCACAACTCGGAGAGAAGAGCTGGAAGCTGTTACTTGGGAGCATAAAGGTAGCCAAACGGCCTAGGGAGGCTGGGGGAGGATGGCAAATGAAGATGAAGAAGGGACACTTCCTCTAGGAAGCTGGCTACAGGAGGAAGGAGAAAAATCAGCGTTCTGACAACACAGAAATAGTTTCCTGCTAGCAACATGTTAATACAGAAACTCTCAATGATATTTTAAACTTTCTTCCAAATTATTGTGAAGACAGCTGTGACCTCCTGTGCAAGGTCATAAAATTTAATTAATTTTCAGAAGGTAATGAAAATAACCAGCTCGCAAAACACATACCTCTCCTGGGTGGAGAGAGGGGAGTGGATGAAACAAAGCATTTAGTTAATTCCAAATGTTTAGGCATGCAACTTGCGCTCAGAGCACAGATACTGTTATTTGGTAATATCCAATTTCTACTCCCTGAGGTCTGTAAATTCAACATGAGAGACGACTCTTTACTAGGTATATCCAGCAGGTCTCATTTTCACACTGGCATACCTTCTTCCATTGAAGCACAGTGCAAGTGAAGAGATTCACGTAGTCAGCCAGTATTAGTGTAAACCAAACTACACGCATAAGTCCATCAAATATCCTAGGGACAACCAACTCATCATTCAGTGAAAGCATTACTTAAATATATAGGGTAGAACTGATATAGCCAGATGCATAAAATCTTAATTCTGCTTGCAGAAGAAATACTAACTGTATCTTTCTTCCCTCGCCCTGTAACACACACAATCCTCATTTGAAACAACAGCTAAATATGCAATAATAATTTGTAATGTGAAATACTGTTAATGTGTTTCCTCTGAGAGTTCCTTTACCAGAACATAGCAGAAACTACTTTTATTGCTCAAATTTTCATTACAGAAATGTCACAGTACATATATCTTTGGTCTCCCACGTACCTTGCTACAGAGCGTGACAGGCTAATACAAGGCTTTTTTCCTGCCTCCCCCGCCACCCCCCCCTTTTTTTTTACTACCATCAGTGCACTAATATTTAGATAGATTTACTTTAGAGCAAATAGTAAATGACTAGGAAGCTGTTTCCATTTCTCATTCTCATTCTGATTAATGAGCTGGAGGAACACTCCCTCCCTTCCTTTTCCTTTTGTGGTGGAAAACACACTGAGCTTATGCTTCTTCTACACCATTACAGAATAATTTTAGAATTGCTTTCCCTAGAAGATGGATGGGACTTACATAACACTGACGGCTTTTCCAAAAGGGAATAAGGATCAGCAAAGTCATCCTTTAGCAGTCATTCTAGGATGAAGAATGTAAGAAGATACAGTACCAGACTGCTGAAACAGAGTCAGAAAGCAAAAGGAATGCATGTGTGCACGTGTGTGCGTGTCTCGCACACACACAAATTATGTGCACAGGCAACAACCAGCCGATAAACAAAAAATCCTTCACTCCATATAAAGTCAAGCAAAAATAGAAAGATAGAGAAACCTGTAAATTTTTAGGAAATGGGAGAGAAAAAGTCCAGTTCCTGTATATAGCGAGGAAGAGACGAGGAAGAAAACCACGAATATCATACCCAGAGAAGTGCACACATCGAATACAGCTCAGTAAGTATTGAGAGTGGCCCAGAAACAGGACTACTGAGGCTTCTGGGCTACATGAGCTATGAACAACAAATTTTTTATGGTGTTTGATGTATCCAGTTTTCAGGAACAAAAGGCTTTCCAGTCAACAGGATGACCAAAGCCACCATTGCCAACTTTTCTTCCTTAAAAAGACAACTTGTGGATCTTCAACTCTGAATAACTATTCCGGTCAAAAAGGGTAACTGTATAAAAAGACAGTCAATAAAGGCCCCTCAAGAACAACCTGAACTTTCCAAGAGGATGTTTAAAATAATTCTCTGGGATAAAAAGGCATCAAAGTCCATTTCACACCTAAATGCTGAAAAAAACCACAAACCCTAACCACTCTCACTAGTGCTGTCACAGGCGAGGAACAGAAAACAAGATACTTTCTGACGGGTAGTTGAGCAACAGCTGAGTAAAGAATGCCATTAACCTGCAGAAGTTATTACCACGGCTTGCTGTGCCAGTACTGAACAGTTACATTACAATGAAAGTTCTTTGTAAAACAAACTCAATTATCAGTCAGTAGATAATAACCGAGCATGATCGTGGCATAAATTGTTACAGAAGACTACAAGCAGAAGTCATTACGAAAAAGTCAATACTGAGGAAAAGCAGTCATATCAGTCCCAGACAAACAACAACAAAACAAGTCGGTAAAAGGCAATAAATTTCAGATTTGAAATCTAGCAATTTGACAGACAACCTCTTTTTCCCTCAATAATTAATAAACTTGTTCTACACCAGGGTGATTTTTCTCCACAAAGTAACTTTACTCTTAAGTCTGAGAAAACGTGGAACTCTTTGGGTTTGCTGTTACACTTCATTAAGTTTAAAAAACCAAAATAATCTGCAAAGTAGCATCACAGTTGCATTTTTAAAGCAAAATATGGATATTCATTTATTAGTATGTTTCGCTTTGCTTTATATAGCAGACCTGCAGTATTTATCTCAGAGTCAGTTCATCATTCAGTTGCACTCCCTTATGATGTCATACTGCTGTAAGGCACAGTCAGACACTCAAATAGTGTTGTTATTCCTTATATAAAGAGTTTTCCCATCAGGACTCATGATGATGCTCAAGTCATGCAATTTCCATGGCATGCCACATCATGTCTGGAGAAGACATGCTATCTCATCAGAAGGATAAAGAACAATCCCTGTGAAAAAGGACATACCGACTTTGTGGTGCACGAACTAAGGCAGCAAAATGACATCCACTGCAATCCTGAACAGACAGCTAAATGTATTTGGGGTCAGTCCAGGAAACCAGTATTTCATTAATCAAAACGGAACTTCTCCCATTAATAGTTCTGATTTCATGGAAGATACAGTTTCTAGATAGAAGAAATCATGCAATTGTCCTAAATTACTTCTGTCTTTTCAGTTGGATACAACGTGTTTCATTCCTGCTTTTGCCCCCTCCACGACATCCCTGAAACTCAATTATATGTTAGGGGTTTCAGTCCTCAGCAGTTTCCTTCTTAAGTTCAGCTTCAAAAGAAGGGGAAAGCTCGTTTCACTGACTTGCAACATCTCTCTCAGAATGCAGGCAACGCAGAACACGATCCGTGTTCTGGAGCTAAAATGTAGCTTTACCCATTGCAGTTAAGCCTGCGGCTCTGTCACAAATGTGAGACATTCACTCGCTTTAAAACAAAACAAAAAAACCCAAGAAACCAAAAAAAACCCCAAAACAACACAACCCCATACTACTGAAGTTGACTGCAGAGGCAAATAACTAAAAAAGCCATCAGGATTTTGCAATTCTAATTTCTCTGCTCATTGAAGCTTTCTACTTTAAGGCAATTAAAACCAGGCATCAAACGCATATGAAATTGGGATTGGGTAGTGATTAATTTGTGAAAAAAAGTGTTCACAATTCAGTTAGAGACAGACACAATTCAGACATCCATGTCTTAGGAGTGAGGAGTATTCATGCAATAAGGAGAACTGGGAGGGGCAGGGGAAAGAGCACATGGAAAGAGCATGTGCTGTGCCTGTCCCCTGCAGGGTAGGCGTGCATCTGCCATGTGCTGCTCATGACGAGGACTCGGCAGCAGATGCAGAGCTAGAATTTCCCCAGCCTATGAACAACTCATTTCTTTCTCTTAGCTTTGTTCCTACAAGTGTTTCTGCATTGCAATAAATGCAGAATCTAGATCTTGTACTTACGGTGAAATTCAGCAGATTAATGCTGGCTCCCCAAACAGTGCTAGGCCACCCACCTGAGGTGAAGGAGATACACATTAACATCTCCGCTGGAATCAATTCCTTTGACTTTGAAAATTTGGATATCAACATTATTTCTTCCCATTAAAACCTGCACCCTTCTAGTAAAAATAAATGCAGTGCACTCAGACACGCTTCTATTGAATACCAACACCACTAATGATCTGCTAGAATATCTCTTTCATGCTTGATTGTGTCCATCTGTATAGTACCATCTACTTCAGAGGTTTTTGATGTTTTTAAGAGCCTTTCTGATCACTTGATGAAAGCACTGCTGGAGACCTATAGCATCACTTGCTTCATTTGTGTGTCCCTTTCTGTGAAAAACCACCTCAGTAAGGCCAGGTTTGCAAGCTTCTAACAAGCTGATGTTTGTGTCCTCTTGGGAAAAGTTTTCCTCCATCAGAGTCAGATGAATTGCACAAGGGAAGGTGTCCAACACTCACCCTGGGTTGCAGCAAGCAGTACCAGACCTGGGCACCCAGCCATTTGACCCAAAAAACATGAAGAAGAAATATAGCTGAGTCAAAGGCAAGCAAGACAGGAGCAAGAGACAGGGAATGAAGATGAAAGGAGAGAGAGAACAAGGATTGCTGAGGAGCTGGAAAGCCTGTTTAGAAGAAAAGCCTGGAAGACAAAACTAGAAGAGTATGTTGAAATAAAGGTAGCAAGGAATAAGTAAACCCTGGGAATAAGTGAGAAAAGATAAAAGATTTGACAGAAAGACAGAAATTCTGTTGGCCAAACCACCGCTCTCCCTGTTTTCAAATTATTAAGGAAAGAATTCAGTAAAATTATACAGGAATTTTTTTCCCCTTGTGTAATAGAGTACTGTCGGCAAGCAATAAGTGAAAAGAAAGCCAGATGGTCTTGAAAAAAAATTTAAAAATTGGTAGTGGTCTGATTGTTGATAAACACTGAAGCTGATATTATCGCTCATTGTTTGAGAGGGGCTGTTTTGTTAGGCACTGTCAACTGCAACGGCGTTGACAGTGGCAATCAAAATCCCCTATCCAAAACAGAAATGGTAAGAGCAGAGTCAATTCCCTTTCAAACAGTCCAGATACATGCCCCAGCCTTGACCTAGAGAAATTGCTTAAAGGAATGAAAGGAACCCAAGTTTCCAGGCAACTGGCTTTAAAAAAAAAGGAAAATCAACTTGTGTCAGATGTTATCTGGAAACGCCTAAGAAATGAGCCTCTGAATAGCTCATCTGGCATGAAATAATAACAAATTGCAATCATCATGGTTTTGATATGGATCTGAATTGTCAAAAGCATTATCCCACACTTCCCACACCACAGCCTCCTGAAAGCCAGGTGTTTAGAAAGGAAAGGAGCAGAGATGCAGAAAACAGTTGTTAAATTTAAGATCACTGTCTCCATTCCAACTAATACAATATCCAGCCAGATCATCTCATGTTTTTACTTTCTGATGTGGTAGTACATTTAGCTAGCCACTCTTAGGATGCTTAACATCCTAAAACTGATCAGGTCATCCATTGCACTTAACATACTGACAGCAATCTTCTAACTAAAGTTATTTTAACATCTCTGAGAAAGCACATGGCACAGCATAAGTTTTTCTACACTGTGTATTTTCTTCTGCTGAAGAAAGCCAGATTATTTGGCTTCTTTATTAAAAATTATTTCAGTGTAAATATTTTGATGAAATCTTCCCCTTAGTGTAATTTTGTTCTCTTATAAAAGCATCATAATAACTGGCCACTGATCTGAACACAAGAAGCAGCTGAGTTTGTCTCATTTACTCTACCGCTTGTGTTCCTTGCTAGATGAAGCAGAGTCATAAAGACTTCATTGCCTTGTGAAAGATTTAGACTTGCGCTGATCTTCTGCAGTCTTATCCTCACACGAAGTTCGTCAAGGATGGCAGACCACGCTGCTGGTTCAAGTCCCAGATTAGAATAGCTTTGTCTTGTCAAAAGGAACTTTATTATGCGCCTTTGTGGCCTCAATCCATCAGCATGAATGGCACGCCAAGCCAGGGATGATCAGGAAAAGCTCCAATTACGTTCAGTAAACAAACTTCACTGCTGCTATTTCCAACAGAAAATCATATTTAGTCAGCCTGATATAGGAGGCAACAAATATCATAAGGTTACAGACTGACGTTTATAAAGAGCTGGCAACTGTACTCAGTGACTCAGAGAACTCAATGTCCATAAAGAAAAACAGATGAACACATCTGTTACCCTTGCAAAAAAGATAGGGAAAAGGCAAGTACTTCCAAGTGCAATGTGGAGGACTGTTCAATGCTGTATACAACATACCAAAATGCTACTGTGCAAGCCATGAATATTCATGGTTTCGCTATATTGATTCATTTTAAGAACAAGCATTATTCAGCACAGTGTCTGGAAAACCCTACTGCCACAGTGCCCAAGTCAAGAAATAAGCTGTATAAAGTAGTGTACAAAACAGATCTGACAACCCTGTCTGAAACCTCTGCCTTTGGTGTTGGTGTCAACCCAAAACCATGTTTTTGCAGACCAGCTGCTGACGCTAATGGTTTGCCACTGCCAGTACAAAAGAGCCCTTGAGACAGCATTTTGTTACAGGAATATAACTCCTAATGTACCAGACGTGCCATAGAAAATAATAAAATTGCAAAGCAAACAAAGGTAGCTATTTGACAGAAAAATGACAGAAAATCGTTTCAGGCATTAGCAATACTATTTAACAAATATGGTACACAAGTTTTAATTTAAAAGCTCTGCGAAGTGCTTCACACTGGTGCTAAACATCTCAGTTCTCACTGTATTCCTGAAGAAACCCTGTTCAGTACTTTCCTTGATCACTGAAAAGAACCCCCAAGTCTCCTCCTTTGCCACTGCAGCAAGCATCACAATCTAAACAGTTTCTTAGCCTTCATTTCCTCCAGTTTTCCAGTTGGGAACTTACTGAGAATTAACTTGCAAGTTCCTGTTGAATAAATCTTTCTTTTTAATACACAGAAGTAAATTTTAAGTTAGTGGTCAAGTTTATCAGAGTTCTTTTTCTTCTCTCCTGAGTGGCAAAGCAGTAATATAGACAGTGTTCTCTACAGTGAGGCTGCGAAGCTGCCAAGCTGCCCTACTGGACTTGAACCCTGTGGTGTGAGTCATGAAACAGAACTGAGATAAATTAAGAGCAATACCTGAGACCCTGGCTCAGAAGGCAGAATCAACTGCATTACCACTATACTAACACTCTCAGCAGCTGGACAGGTCAAGGACACGATTTTTAAGTCTCGAAGGTCATCAGCACTTAGTTAATAATTTCTCTCTGAATTTGAAGTGAGGAATACTACCTTGTAAATCTTCTATAGTACTTACTACAGCAGGGTAGATTTGCCTTGGATAAGAAGGACATTATTAAGCATTAGCAAGGAAAGCCCCAAGGAAATTGCGCACAATGACAAAACCACCCTCCAGGGTGGGACAGCCACAGAGGAGGTTGCACAGAACTCAGAAGTTTTTTAAGGTCAAAAAAAAGTAGCAGATACAGAAACCAATTATACCACAGGCTAGTTATAAAACTTTGCCAACAGCAGAATGACAGAGAGCTTAGCTTGAGGGGAGCAGAAAAATAACTAGAAACAAGGCTGGCAATATTAATGAGGCGTGTTGCCTAGTCTCTGGAAACAAATGTTGGAACCATTCTGGCTGTGGGAAAGCATACTTGGCAAAAGCATACGTAGCAAAGGATCCGAAAGAGATTGCTTGCAATTCTGTACAGCAGAAGGGACACCTAAATGAAGGACAGGGAAAGAAAAAAGGGACAGGAAAAGAAAAGAAAGTGTGTGTGTGTGCTTGGGAAGAGGAGGTTGGGTGGCGGGTTGTTTGCTGGCTTAGGTTTTAGGAAACTGAAATTCATCCTGGCATGTCTACACTGATGGGAAGCACAACACAGGCTCACAGGAATATGGGGCTGTAAAGATTAGTTTGAGATGACTTTAAAAAATTGAAGTAGAAGCCTCAGGTAAAGAGGAAAACAAGAGATCTATAAAACAAGGGAAACAAGTTAACGGAATGAGAGATGGGGCGGGGGGAAACTAACCCAGACTTTGAAAAGTGAGACTAGCATTATAACCAGGAAAAAGGAGCCTGCAAATAATTCTGAAGGACACGAAGTATAAAAGTTTAAGATGACAGATTTTTGTGCCTAGGATTTGGACAGTATCAAAGTTGGATTAGCTTGCTCAGAGTGGTCTGAAGAAATTGTTTCAGTCACATAAGAAGTAATTTATATTAAGGAAACTTTGGTTTCAAAAGAACAAATACCCAAACCAGCCACTTTTAAAGGTGCCCCAACTCTGTTACTGTGGTCAGTTTGGCATCACCTATAGGGTCAGATATGCCAGCCCTGGGGTTTCATGCATAGAAGCAGCTCCCAGATCCCAAGGAGGTCACCAGGTGCTGTGATTATCTAGGAAGCCACAAGGATGCTTGTACCAATGCACACTGGACATCCAGCTCATCACCTTAGCCCTCCTCCGCTACAGTGTGTTCAGCATTATGTCAAAACCAGCAGAAAAGGCTACTCCACTAGGTAGCCATAAAACTGAACTCTCACCCTGAAAAATAAGTTTATTTTTCTTCTACTGTTCCATTCTCTACATGTTAAGTAATTTGCGTCTGTAGTAAACTGAATTTTGATGTTTGACAAACATTTTCCTCACTTGTTTTTATTTCAACTTAAAAATGGCACTTCCCCCCCCCTCCTTTTTTCTAATCGTAACTGGAAGCAGACTACGCAACTTTGGCCTTTTTGTTTGCATTTGAATCTGGCAAACATCAGTAAAAGGCAGCAATGACACCTAATAACTGATAACATGTATTAGAAGACAAGAAAGAGCACTTTCCCCCTCACCCCTGCTACTGCCCCAAACTGATTTCCGATCAGTTTGATTTGGACTGTAATCAACTGCTAAAAAAATAAAAGTAATTGCAGTTACTCATTACTGAGCTTACATTGGTTGGCTTTGGTTGGATCAAGAGGTCCTACAATATTGTTGTTGCTTGAGAATATGATACACCACAACAGTGAATGGCACTCAACATTCAGTTTCTGGTAGTATTAATATATCATTCTTTGTAATAAATAGTTTGCTTCCATATACTTGTCCTGTAAAAGGAAACAAACTGCTACAGTCTGATCTCAATTGACAATACAGTAAATCCTTCTGGAGCAGTTTGAAGTTAGTGCTTTGTTGTACTTGAGGTTACATGCAAAAATAAGGCATGCTCTAAAGCAAACCAATGTTGCATGAAATCTACAAAAAGGATCCAAGTTTGTCTCATGAAATAATATAGTACTTCAGCAGCAGCAAAACTACCAAGAAGTTTAAAGCAGAAATGTACAGACATGTACCTACCTCTAGTGCTGAAGTGACAACTTAATCTACATAATCTAGCGCTCAAGTGGAATGGGAAAACACTCTTTCCACATCTGCGATATTTGTGTATCAGGTTCATACTGTTTCATAAAGCTTTAAAGGGCTCCATTTCACCTTACACATTCTAAAGGGGTTGATTTAAATCTCCTCATCCACTGAAAAAGAACTAGCAATGAACTCCTCAAGGAGTCACAACCAACAGAGTTAAAACCTTCTTCAGATCTAGACTTGAGATACTGAAAGAACCAAGGTTTTGTTAGGTGAAGACAAAAGACTTCTTTCCAAATACAAGCATCTGCTATGAAAAGGACTGATTCTTCACAGGTATCAAGGCCAGTATCTTTTGAAAAGGGAAGAGGGAAAAGAGGCATCAACTTCTTTTGTTTGTTTGTTTTCCGCTTTTTCTTTCTTTGCATTTAATGTAACAGACTGAAAGGAACTAGAAGTTGGCTAGTGGATAACAGCACAGGAAAAGTTTAAAGTGCTAATTTTCTGTCTAGAACAACTGAAGTTCCCCTCTCTAAAAGTAAGGATTAATGGTGCCTGGACACCAAGGCAGGAGAGCTTAGTCTCTAATGAATCCATAAATCCAGATTATTTTCCCGGATTACCTGAATTTATCAAATGTATAGTTTAGACTGAATGATTTAAACTGATGATTTAGAATTCTCTGAGAGTAAAATGTGCTGTAAATTTTTTGAGACCTATTCTGATGCCTAAAAATGAGTTTAAGTGCCCCAAATACACACACTTTGGTCTTCGTTCTTCTTATGTTGTAGTCCAGGTGTTTGCGAAATGAAAGTTTGAATTTTAAGTGTTTTTCAATTAGAAGAATTTAAAAAAATCCCATCCACCAAAAAAAGCCAAGCAAATTCATAATACCACTAACCTGAGAAAGGTACTTTTAAGGTTAAAGGGTTCTAAGAAAGTAAATTCCTTCTAAGCCCATGGTCTGTGAGACAGACTAGTAAAGCTATTGGAAAGAAAGAAACAACAAACAAACAAAAAAAAAAGAAAAAAAAAACAAAACATGAAAAGGAACAACACTATTACAAGAAATAACCTTCAGACTTCAAGCCCCAAGGTCAAATGTGACAGGTACTAGTGATTCCTTCATTTATTTTTCCTGACATCTATCAATGCAATCAATCTCCAGTGAAGTTGTAGATGCCAAAAAGGGAATAGCCTATCATGATTTGTAGTAACCTTCAAAAACAGGTGCTCTTTTTCTGTTGGAAGTGCTCTGTGCAGAAATATATATGTACCTACTAAAGTATTGGTTATACGGAGCAGTATTTTATGGCTTCTTTGCTCATGCATGCATGTCCAGATCTCAGGTTTTCTTTAAGAGAAACTTATTACTAAACTTATTTACTTTTACTAAACTTATTTACACAGAAGTCTTCAGATGAATCTCAAGATCAGTTAAGGCCCTAGACTAATCTAGAGGTCCTACTCATGGGGTGTGGGGTGACAAAAAGTATCACACTGAGCTGTCAGTGTCACTGCCGCAACCTCCCTTCATCTCTAAAGTGTTGCAAGGATTTGTAGGAAGAGACAAAGTCCCGCTAACATAAAGCAGTTACAATCTAAAAAGACACAGAAAAATATCTACGAGAAACTACCCTGGTGTTTTCTAGAGAAAAACTAGCAACTCGGAAGAATAGGTGGTGTGCCCAGCTCATGCAGGAAATGTGGGATAGATGTCAGAAGTGAACTCAATCCAGTAGTTGAAATCTTAGCTTTTGAATCTTCAACTGAACAATGCTGGCGTCCTGGTATTCCTGTTGAAGTAGCTGATCTGAGGATCTTCCCTGCCTCCTCTCTTCAGGGAGGCCTCAATTACCTTCGGTCATGTGAGCAGTATTAAGATTCACTTGTTACATTATTATTTTTGGGGCAACAACATGATTATGGAATTAGTGATGAGGGAGGTCTACAATAAAAAACCAAATTGAAGTTATACTATCATTTGCTATGGGCTTATAAAAAGTTTGGTTTGATACATAGTATATAATACTACAACTTACTTGCAGGTAGAGATGTAAAATAATAATGGTAATTAAAATGAACAATGATACTTTCGTCCTTGCCCAATTCTGACTTCTCCGAAATAGGCAGATCAAAAGAAATAAAAATCAATCCCATATTACAAACTCTGACCTTGTTGATAAGTTTTCCTTCGTGTTTTCCCAACTCTACTAAGCACACTTACAATCTTACTAGCTTTATAATCATAAAATTAACAGATGGGGAAAAAAATAAGAGGTGAAATGAAATCAGTGGCCACAGTGACAACCTGACAAGCACCCAGAAATCAGCATTCAAATTGTGGAAGTAACTCTGCTTTGCTAAATAACCAATATACTACATCTTTGCTGCCTCCTCACTTCCAGTAACGCGAAAAAGGAAGTCCATTAAACAGCAACAGGAAAGGATTGTATACAGCACCATGCAAGCAGACAAACAGCAAAAGACAGTACCCACATCTAGTGGCATTTGGGATAAATCAGAAAGCGCTGTGCTCCAGGGCAGGAATTATAACAGCTCTTTTGCCATTACAAAGGTTTGATAGCACTGCGCTGATTCTCTCCCTGTATCTTCTTCAGGTGCTTGTAAAATACAAGAGAATTGCAAGAGATGCCAGAAGAGACTAACCATACCCAAAGCCACATCCACAAAGTCAGATCACTTAGAAACTCTATCATGCAGCAAATATAATTCTAACAGAATACAGTAATGTGATGTTCCCCATAGAAGAATCCTACTGATTGCTTAGGAACTCAATTAGAGAAGGTCTAACCACAGATGTTCCAAACCCCATAAATACAGGGTAAGATCTTTCTGCTCTTCTTTTTTTTTTTTAAAAAAAAAAAAGTGTACAATTCTGTTGAACTGATAAACAAGGACATAATTACCTTCTGAGTAGTAAGCATTGTTGCAAATATTATGTAGAAAGTTATTATTGTATTTGGCAAAGTTTCTGTATAATACAAAACAAGTATCCCTTTGCTAGCCTCTGGTGTTTCATCACTCAGGAATCATTTGCAGCTATCACTTCTGGCATATTCTTCCTGCTGTCTGTTCCATCTGCCCTATCCTATTGCTATGTAATGTATCTTAAATTAGCTAGCTTTCTTCCTACGTGCAAGAGATCAGCTGCAGTGAAATATGTCAAGTAAGAAAATAAAACAAGTATGTGTCTACCACACAACAATTTCTGTAATAACTAATGCCTCATTATGGAATTGGTACAACTCTAGTCCACAGGCTTGGGCTATTTTTCTCTAGAGAACGACACCAGAGAAGCGAACAGAACATCACTAGTTCTGCCTTCACGTGTTTGTGTGTGCTGGGTATCCATCGAAAACGCACCTGGTATTTTGCACACAAAGACAACACGGCTGAAGCTTGCTAACAAATAACTATTTGGTGCTATGCTGTCTCCACCTCACTAATAAAATTTCATAGCTTCACATATATTCTACTTAAAATCAGCTTCAAGTGCTGTTAACCAAAACCTTTGCTTGTCTGGTTTCACCCTGAATGAAACCGTAATACCTGACAGCATCTTCTTTTTTCTCTTGTAAATGTAGGTGAACTGTGAAGACCTTGTAAGATATTAATATACGCAATTCAGGCTATGCTATTTAAGAAGGGGGGAAAAAAAAGGACGGGGGAGGTAAAAAGATACTGACACTATGCACAGTTCAAGATATGAGAAAATACACCCTGGAATTAGTTTATTGCTTTACCACCCTTCAAGAGCATTTATTTCAATACAACTTAGTCTTCCTGCTATGAGCTTGATTTTAAGCAATGGCATGGACTCACTACTGCACATACAAGTCACTGGGAACTACGCACACTTTACACTTCTTGTTCGCAAAACTATATATAAAGTGTATAGAATCAAAGAAGTGTCGCCTACAAAACTTTAAAATGTTTTCATTTCTAGCATGGACTCATCACTGAGGAATTCAATTTCTTTGCGTCCAGAGTTCAAGTCCTTATAAAATTTTAGAAATCATGTAGTTACAGCACGGTTAAAGACTTCATTACAAAACAATCCAATTCTTTGTGATTTCCAAGACAAAAAAAAATATTAAACAGAACAGATTTCCGCTGTAGGATTGATAGTTCATTTATGAACTTCACTGAATTCTTCTCGACTTTCAATCAGCTATTCTTGATTCCTATTTAAGAACAGAAGATTTTTACAAAAGTGAATTTGTATGTTTTGTTCTCAGAGCTGGGATAATCAAATATCATTGCTCCAAACAGAGGGCAGAAGAGCACTTATAAATTCTGGAATGCAGGTTCAGGGTAAATGATAACAAACTGCTACCCTATCATCTGTGGCTGCAGTCTGTGGGTAGATACTTAACTATCCCAATGTGACATTTATGAGGGCACAATATCAGAGCCTTTCTGCATTGGTGAGCTGGAGCAAGACCTATTGCCTCCCACAGTGAAGAGACAAAACCAGAGGGGGGAAAACTGAACCAGCCAGTTGCTCCAACTGCAAAGTTTTATAGCAAGCAGAGTACCAAGGAATCAGCCATACAAAACCATGAAAGCCACAGGCACATCCTTACTACCTAATATGCCTCAGAAATGCTGTTGGGGAGCAAGCTACACTTCTTGCAAACCGATGGGATAGCCAAGCTACAATCAAACCCACCTTCTTTAAAAGTACAAACCCTCTTTACTGTGGTAACAATCTCCATCTGCAACGCACAGATGAGAAGTCCATACTGTCTCCAGCAGATGGCAAAGGCAGGCATTTGTTATCACAGTTACAGTGATCTTTCCCTTCGAGGCTCCTTACACTTGGCACTTGCCTGTGCTCCTGGTGAGTTCTGCCTGCCCGCAGATCCAAACTAGAGCTCCTCCACCGCAGCACAGCAAAGCATTTTACACACAGCAGTATTCCCTGCAAGTGCCAAGGAACAGTGGCATTGCCAATGCAGGAGGCACTTTGCACAAAGCATGTTTATTAGCTGTGACACAGAGCACAGCATTTGCAAAGAGCTAAGGAAGAAGACAGCTGCTGCGGCTCCCCTAATTACCTTTCCCCAGACATCAACAGTAATTTACAATTTGGATGATGTTGCTGGAACTAAGTATGATCTAGATCCACACACAAGCTCTCCTCCTCACTTTTATAGGCCATGTGTTATATGAGAATTACAACTATTCAAACTGTTTCCATGAGTTAGGTTATCTCCTGTAAGGTTTTTTTATTGCGTATTCTCCTTTTGCTACTGGAAAATACAGAATTTGCTGTAGACAGTAATCAGATAACCACATCTTGTTACAAGCACAAGCCAGCAGGATTTGCCATTAGAAACTCGCCTAACTTATCACATCAAAACAAAGAACAATTGAGATTCATAGTAAAAACTATGCTTCTTAACACACATTTCACAGCAGAAGTAAAAAATAAAAATAAAAAAACCCAGTATGTAGAACAGGTAGAACGTAAGCCTCACATATATGCAAATTCAATTCTAAGTTACTCCAGTACTACAGCATTTTGAAATATTTACTGTGTTCAGCTTCTGCTATTTTGCTGCTAACCAAAATTTAAAACAACGCACAGGATGTCTGACAAATTAAGACATCATCAACAATTAAGATTAATTTCACAAAGAGGATAAAACATTTCAAACAGTTGCACCCTTGAAAGATCAAAAGCTTTCCTCCTCTGGCGGTAGCTCTGAACTGCTTTGTTGACAGGAGACGGCATTTAGAAGAGCACAAATGCAAGACAAGACTTAAAATGTATGGAAATACATGAAACTGCAAAGACTCAGTAAATATTCTAAGCCCAGTAGTATGCTTGGGTAAAAAAGTAGTAAAAAGAAATCGGACAGAGCAAATGAGACAGAAAAGCTTTAAACTTAGGATAAGTATCCACACTACCCTTGCAAGCACTGAGAATAAAGATGATGTTGACTTAAGAGACTCACTGTTACATGCATCCAGTAGTTTGCTGGTGCTTTGTATATTAAAATAAGCACCACTCTCCAGCTTGTACAATAATTTAGACCCAAGCAAGACAAACACCTACTCAATGTGACATCCTGTTCCCCTTAGTAGACGTGCAGCATGTATTTTGTGGCTGTATTGCTACACAATTGTGTGATTCTTCTCAACTTAAGCTGCCAGTCAAATGAGAGGAGAAGACTTACCCATGTTTCTCTGAACTCTCCACTGATAAGACTTCACTGCTGCTCTCGTCAATGGGAAGGACACGAGCAATATATTCTCCGCTCTGCTGGTGAAACCTATAAACTGCCACTTGAACTACGCATTGGTCACTGTTGCTTCTCAGCCAAGGGCTCAGGATGACAGGGCTTGGTCTTTCTGATGCATTGAGAAACAGAAACGAACCTAGAACAGATGAGGCAACAAGAAAGCTTTAAGAACAAAAAAATACCAAAAACCTCACAGAGTGCAGATGAATATTTGTAATTTTTATGCCGCAGCTCACAGTGAAGCCCTTCCATACCTCCCAGTCAAAGATTATCTTTGCCAACTAGTTTGGAAAGTTTGCTCGTTTTGTATTAAACCCAAGTCATTAAGTGGAAAAAGCAATAAATATTAAGGGCAGGGAAAAATAACAAACAGTGACAATAAAACTCAATCAGCCACAAGACTTCCAAAGTTAAGGCCAGGCAGGTGATTAAGGAGTTTTAGGTTTAGATTCTTGCTTCCATGTACCTATTTTTCTTGGACTTGGTTCAGTGGGATCCTGATTTGACAGCTCTGATATAATTTTTTTTAAAAATAATACTTTATGTCTATTTCTCTGACCCAAATAAAGAACACAAATTCAACAGCTCTACTTTTGCGCTTCTATAAACAGAAGAGTGCAGCATTTTTAAGTCATTAGAATCAGGATAAAGGCCTGATATAATTTTATTTCTTCAGCAATTCATTCTAATGTATTAATTTTATATGCAGCTAATCCACATGAAACATTTCATTATTATCGAGTGCATTGAATTCCTTGGCCTAATTCTATTTCAATACAATCTGCGACTTGTCCAGTGGGACAGAGGTAATGTATTTTTATCACACTGTTGCTCATTTCAGGTAAGTCAAACGACTCCCTTTTGGCAGCTGACCAGTTTACCGATTTGTCCATAGAGCAAGCACATGCTTGGGGTGTGTAGATGGTAAATGAAAAGGTGCAGTTAGGTAAACGAAAAGGACCAATCCTTGAAGGAAGAATAATTGTGATATTCCACAGATTCTAGCAAGATTGGTCAGATAATCAAGACAATGAGATTTCATTTCCTGGAGTGTCCACTAATAAAGCATGTCCATTAACACTTAAAACATACAGATCTGATTAATAGTTTAATTTCATAGAGAGAAACTAAGGCTCAACCGGGCTGTAATTTAAACCTCTTTTTAAGCGTGCATGAATTTTAGCAGGAGCAGCAGCTTGCTTTTGAAAATACCAAGGTTGAATATTCAATGATGTGGACGATCATTCCTCTAAGCATGGCTCAGCTGAGATCCAGGGTGTCTAAGAAATCCTGTGGAGGGGCCACAAATGGATCCTGCTTGCTTTCACCTTGGTGTCCCAGCTGTGGACCACAAGGTGCAAACCAGCCATTCTAAGCTCCTGTGATAGTTCACCTTATTCTAAAATGAATCTGGTGAATTGTCCTTCGGTGGTTCCCATTTTCTCTCCACTGAACTGACGGTCAAGAGCTCAGATGTGAATATAGCAGTGTCAGATGCAGGTTTAAAATAAGGGAATTGTACTTGTGTTCACAGATGTCCCCTTTGAAAAAGTCTAATTTGGTAATTTATCTCAGGTCACACACAGGAAGGGCTAAAAATGAAACCTGGATGCCTGTCAACCACCATGTTTCCCTCCCATACGCACATTTATTGTAAGCAGCATTTTTGACATACTTGTCAAAAACAGCATTCTTGACATTGGCACCATGTTAATGACACACCTAAAACTAGAAAACATTTGTACTGAAAGAAACATGCAGAAATACATAAGGTACAGCTTGCTCAGATGTCAAGGTTTGTGAACAGAGAGGAGTGAAATGTAGTCACAACATTATTTTTATTTTTTAATAACAAGATTCCTTTATGTGAAATAACAGCCTTTAATCCAGTTACTAACAGAATGGTTTGATGAGTTTAAACAAACTCTGTTATTGTCACAGTTCGATATACACAGTATTTTTGCTGGTCAGTCAAATAAAAACAAAACCCCGGGTACATGTATCATCCTTCCCTGTCTCTCCCTTTTGTCGCAAACAAAAGAGAATTAGAGCACTAAATCTTGTGGCTTTAATTGTACCATCCCCATAAGAACACTGAAATGTGTGACGTGAAAGGGAGCAAAGACACTTCTGCTGGTGGCAGAAAGACACTAAGCATTGCAATAATTGCTGATGGTAACTTGCCAGGTGCAAGAGCCATTTGCTCATCTTACTGCCTTGCAACAGGAAGTCAATTTTAAAATAACAAACAAAGGTAGCGCTCATTCCTTCTTGTCTTGCAGTAGTTACAAATAGAGAGAGCTTCCAAGGACAGCCCCTCTTAGGTCCTGACTTAGAGCCAGGTTTGAAGTATCAGTGAAGTTTAGAAATAGACAAGGCTAGCTTCTACAGCAAATTTGTGAGAGAGTCAATAATCTCCTTTGTTTTGGCTTTTATATTTCTATTCTCTATTTATAGGGCTCACACTTTGCAGCTGTGGCTTATTACTCATCACATGGCCAGTTCTACCAACTAAATTACATTGCTAAAAGGAATACAATTTTGCCATGGTGGGGTCTACCCCCCCACACTCTCCCAGGATGCTAGGAGGAACAGCCCCACACTATGCTGCTGTGAAGCGGTGCCTAGAAAATCACTCTGAAGAGCACGGCTAATACGCTGCATTGGCCTCACCACCAGTATACAGTCTTGTCAGAAATGTCCTCCTAGTGGGTACTTTTGGGGAGATAACCTTCCTGGGCAAATACTAGAGCTATGACAGATTTCCTTTTTTTTTTCTTTTTCTTTTTTTTTTTTTATATATTTTTATTTTATTTAAAAAAGAAGAGACTAAACATAACTTAGTTCTTGCTTTTAAAAGCCCAACCATCTCATGGGTGACTTCCCTGTCTGCTGCAGTGTTCTCTTTTTGCTCTTACTGCTTGTCTAGTCCATAAGTGCTAAGGAAAGAAATACCAGAGCAGCATCTGACTCTGGGGTTATTGGAACCGTTTCTGAAGTTGAAATGAGGTGTACTTGCTATGAAACCACACAGAAAGCACAGAGGCTTTGTTACACAGCACAATTAGAAGATTCCTGTTCACACACTATGAGTTAGATCTGCTTATTACAGAGCAGACCAGTAAGTTCCTATAGTAACCAGGCCTGACACCTATAGTGATTAACGTCACACATACTCTTTTCCACATAAGCAATGGACTTGAAACACCAATTCAGACAAATCCAGTTCCATGAATTTTCTGCCTCCAAAGTATACACGCCATACCTGTCAGTCAGCTGCATGCATACATACACACACAGACAAAGACACCAACCCACTGACAGAGGCCCAAATCCTCCTTCATTGAAGTTGACAGGAGATATGCTACTGAAATCAATGGCATCAAACCTCACAAAGGAATAAGTAACATGTCTCAAGTGAAAAATGATACAGTTTGGACACAAATCCTCATACTCCTCCCTTCCCTCAAAGTCACAATCTCTCAGTCACTGCTTGCCACAGTTTAATATGATGGCCTCCCACAGCATCAAGATGACCACCATTTCCAGGATCAGATCAGAGATGGCTACTTAGAGTTAAAAGATCACATGGAGATCAATTCCTCATCCACGCCAACGGACAGAAGAATATCCTGTTTCACACCAATGGACTTCCTGCGCAAAATTATAAGCTACATGTCTACTTGTATTTCCCTCCAGTGGGACAGAATCCATGTGGCAAGCTCTGAGATCACTGTGTAGACCCATAAGACTCTAAGGCTCCAACCATAGAGTTACAGAATCATAGAACTGTTTAGGTTGGAAGGGACCTTAAAGATCATCTACTTCCAACGCCTCTCACGTGGGCAAGGTCACCTCCCACTAGACCAGTTTGCTCAAAGCCCCATCCAACCTGGCCTGGAACATTTCCAGAGACAGGGCCTCCACAGCTTCCCTGGGCAAACCTGTTCCAGTGCTTCACCACTCTCACAGTGAAGAATTTCTTCCTAATACCTAATCTAAATCTAACCTCTTCCAGTTTGAAGCCATTACCCCTCATCTTATCACTACATGCCCTTGTAAAAAGTCCCTCTCCAGCTTTCTTGTAAGCCCCCTCCACACACTAGAAGAGCGCGATAAGGTCTCCCCGGAGCCTTCTCTTCTCCAGGCTAAACAACCCCAAGTCTCTCGGCCTGTCCTCATAGGAGAGGTGCTCCAGCCCTCTGATCATCTTTGTGGCCCTCCTCTGGACTTGCTCCAACAGGTCCACATCCTTCTTGTGCTGAGGACTCCAAAGCTGGATGCAGTACTCCAGGTGGGGTCTCATGAGAGTGGGGCAGAGGGGCAGAATCACCTCCCTCAACCTGCTCGCCATGCTTCTTTTGAAGCAGCCCAAGATATGATTGGCTTTCTGGGCTGCAAGCACACATTGCTGACTCATGTTGAGCTTCTCACCCACCAAGATGCCCAAGTCCTTCTCCTTGAGAACCCCCAAGGCTGTTCCCAATCCATTCTCTGACCAGCCTGTATTTGTGCATAGGATTGCCCTGACCCAGGTGCCGGACTTTGCACTTGGACTGCTTGAACTTTATGAGGTTGGTACGGGCCCATGTCTCAAGCCTGTCCTTGTATGTCTGGATGGCAGCCCTTCCCTCCAGAGTGTCAACTGCACCACACAGCTTGGTGTCATTGGTAAACTTGCTGAGGGTGCACTCAATCCCACTGTCCGTGTCGCTGACAATCATTTCCTTGCACTTATTTTCTCCTATTAGCTCACAGCTCTAATAAGGCTAGAAAAAGCACTGTAGCTTCAAACAATCTTCTGCTCCTATTTAGATATCAAGGGATATAAGCCGAGATGAAAGGCCCATTCATGGTACGTGCTGCAAGTGTCATGTTCTACTGCTCAGGACTGCGAAGGGTCTATTTGCTTTTCAGAAAGATGTTCACCAGTAAGTAATTTCAGGAGTTTTCCGCTACAGGTTTTAAATTGGACTCTGGCGGCACAGCGCAATGCTGCTATTAAAGAGATGCAGTTAAAATAATCACATTATAACTAGATATACAGCCACAGACCCAGGCACTTAGCACTTCCTGGGTCCTGAGCTCATTCATCATCACCATGCAGAACCATGTGGTTGCAGTGGGAACAGTGTTCAGTCTTTTACACCAAATACACTTGAGTTTGCGTTTTGTGACTGAAACGGTATGAGCTGATACTGCTCTGTGGTGTTTCAGAAACTGCTAATGTAGATTGCAAACAGGGGTGTTTTCCACATTCCCTCTAAACTCTGGGAGAAACCTACCAATAGTACTCAGCTTCTAATCATATTTTTCGCTACATTTTTAATACCTGTAGTCACAACCCAATGGTTTTCCTGATCCCCATGTGTTGCATCTGATAACATCTCTGGCAACTTGCTGTCACTTCAGACAAACACACATGAAAAGATATTTATGCTTAAGCACAGGGAATTGCTGCAGTTGACATAAAAGGAATATTACAAGACAAATTAATACATCCTGCATGAAAAAATTGCTGTTGATGCTTTGGAAGCTTGTTTACAACGCTTTAACATTCATGTCACAAAAATGGAAGGGTGGCTTATCAGCTTAGTAGCAAGATGTTTTTGAGATGATGAAGACAGCTTCAAGTTGCGCTGTTGAGAACTAATAAGGTAAAAGAGATGTTTGTAAAGAAGAAAACTGGTGTTAATGTACTATGCATGCACAGATACACTACGAATAAGGCATCTGTCCAAAGAAACTTTCAAATAAAGGGGTGTAGACCTGTAAGACTCAAAACCACACCACGATTCCTACAATCTTTGGCCCAACATCCTTGTCCGATACAGATGTATAAAACACCTGAAACTCATGCCAGTGAGAATGCTGAGGCAAACTTGAGATGTTCAAAAGACAGAGCCATCGCTTGGCCCTAAGAACTAGGCAAACTAAGTATCCTACTGCCAGCCCCTTTAAAAGCTGGTCATCTGATAACTACCCAATAGCTTTGAATGTACCCTGCTAACTGCTCGCAGCCTAGTCAATCTCAGCGTAAATGCAGTAAAGAGCCAAGTCAGGTTCTTCTGCTACACAACCTCATACCGGTCAGTGAGGACAGCGCACCCCATTGCGTCCTTTGACCTTTCTGAGGCAGCAGTCTAGGAAAGATGGCTGCAGCCCCAAAAGACAGCAGCCTGAGAAGTTACAGTTGAAAATAAGGCTCTCCAGGAAAGCGATCACTGCAGAAAATGGCAACTAGCTCTTCTGGGACAAACACATGGTGGCAACTCCTCAACTTGCACCTGAGGTTTAGGATTTCCAGCATGTTCTTGTACACCTGATATCACACAATCAAAAAAGAACCTAAAGATATGACATCAAACAGGGCATTGGGACATAAAAATCAGTTACAGAAGCGGTGTGCACTCGAATTCATGAAGAGGGAAGTTCATATTATTTGAAAAATAATATTTAGCAACATACCCAAGCCAATACTACACACAGAGCAGATATCCAGATACCTGCTACAAATTAAAGTGTCCCCATGCAAATTCAAGCAGATTTCTTCCCTAATAACCAAAGACCATCGTTTTGCTATTCTAATGTACTTTCTTGAAAAGCAAGGCTCGAAACACAGCTAAGCTGAATTAATCTGATCACAGATACAAAGCAGCAATTTAACAATCCTTTGCAAAACTGATAGATTGTTATTCTGAACATAAACTCCATCTTCCTACTAAAAGGATTTTATTACCTTTCACATACAAGTTCAATACTCTACCAGATTAAATTAGAGCTGTAAAAACTATTAACAGTCAATGTCTGTTGGGGACTGTACAGTAGAAAAAAAATTTAAATCAAGTTTTATGGTCTTTGGAGATGCTGACTGGAGAGAATGTTTCCACTAGTATCACAAAACATCCCACAGAGCTGGTCTTTGGATTCTTCATTTTACACCCAACTTCCAAATTAATTATTCAAGCAAACTCTCATAGCAGTAGATCAGTAGCTGGCAAAAGCCATGGAAGAACCGGGCACTACCTGAGTGACAACATTAAGAAAAGATACGGTTATACCTTTTCTAGGCTTATTTATATGGATTTTCTAATTGCCTCATCAAGGCTCTGAAATATGCTGAACACTAAGAATGTGAATAGTCTCCAATACTGAGTGCAATGTGACTGCATAAGCACCAGAAGATTTGCAACACGTTACACTTGCATCTGACTTAAAATTCATGATGGTAACAAGCGTTGAATTATTACAAAATTTGGAGCTGAACAATTCTTAACAATCTAATTATGGTAATTGGATGATACCTTGCGTCTTTTGAAGTCCATCAGAGTTCTTGCTATTAGCTTAAATAGAACCAGGATTTCACGTCTAATACCTAGCAGGTATGTGAGCACGTTTCTCTAGATGATGCAAGAGCAATTCAGAAACGCTAATGAATGCACACTAACTATTGTGGGCATGTAATACATTACACAAATGGACAAGTTAAGGCAGACATTAAACAACTGCAAACAGCATGTGGCCAAGATTGGCATCAGAGCAGAGATTTGCAAGTCAAGGGTCTTTAAAATTACCTCCTATTCAAGTATTTTTCATTTCCTATGTATATAGAGAAAGACAAGTAATTCATCAAATCAAAATAAAGTCAAATTTCCCTCTCTCACTAAGGCACCAAGCAAATTTGATTTGCCCCGTATGATTTCTCTTAGATTCAAAAAGTTCAGTCATATAAAACCTTCTCCCTCGAACAACCAGTATTCACCTCTGTCCTTGGGAACTACAGCAGTGCTATAGAAACATAACAAAGTCAGAAAAGACAGGAGTCCTCCCTTTTCTCACATTCCAGTCCCAGAAAATTTCCTTATCAATTTACTCATTCTCTTAGAGGCAACCCTGAGACCTTACACACAGAGGGAGCACTCTCCTAGCAGTGACCTTCACACAGCTCTTTTACAGGTTTCCACCGTTGCTTCCCTAAACTTAGGCATATAGTGTCCAAAGGAACACTATTCCAAAACTTTGTTACTATTTATCAGTTATCCAATACTCCCTAGCGTATCTATATGGAAAGCTGAATCCCACCACACTACTTACTTTAGCTAGACAACAATAAAAGATGTTTTTCTCACAAAGCATTTTACATCCATTTTTTCAAAAGGAAAAAGTCAGAAAGAAGAAGAAAACAATTAAAAGCTCCAGGTATTGCCTTCTGTAATGGGAGCTAGAGGCAGATGCTGTTACAGCCCAATTCCTAAGTGACTCGGCTGTGTTTGCTCCCAGCTGAAAAGCACTGAACTGAAAAAAGTAGTTAGTCAATTAAAAACTTAAAATTCAATTCTGAAATTAAATCTTTCCTAGACAATGACAAAAGAGTGTTTAAATAATTCAGCCTTGCACAGCTGATTAACCAATACGCATCTTCTCTTTGCTGCTGACAGTGCTGACAGAGGCAAATGGCAAGCTACTTTTGAGATCTCTGTTCTGAGACCAGAGAATAGGAGAATTTTCTGTTATCATGAGCGAGACGGACAGACTGACCTAAAGGGAAAGCTAAGAGGAAGCTGATTCTGTCAATAAAAACAGAGAGGCAGAACGCCTTTGCAGTACTTCATAGCGTGCGCAGTAGCTAAGGGGAAAGTGTGAAAGGAAGCCTAATGCTATGCCTCTAGTTGCCACTTCGCTCTCAAGTGTGCTTATTCGATTACACTCAGGAGGCTAAAAGCTTAAAAATTAACAAGTCTGACAGTACTCTGACGCACAGGTACCTGAACACAAACGTGCCTGGAACAGAATGGGTATTGCAACAACTCACAGTTCAGTAACGTCAGAGACCGCATTAAACAAGTAGCAAGTACTGTGAGTTATTCCCCTGAAGAATTAGGAAAGCCACAAGAGAAGGTGCATAATTAAATCTATTTGGTGTAGTCCTCCTCTTTTTTCATTCTGTGCCAGGATTAAACTCATCACATATAGGCTGCTATTATGGCAGCTTTATGTGTGCACGAGTCATAACTCAGACCAATGGAGAATCACGAAATTGCTTCACAAATAACATAAATAAGAAAGATCTTGATGAGATGGTGTATTTTAAGGTCTCATACATTTTAATCTGTCCTTGTCAGCCTCTCCTCTACATACATACAGGTACATCCAGGCACACAGTACCAGGAGACAATTAGTTGGCCAGCTCTCCCCAAAAGTATTGGGAAAGGTGATGATCCTATGCAGAGCTGGTTGTATGCCTGATAGCATAAAGTTTCTGTCACCAAAACCCTGACCATGCTAAGGCTGAAGCCTTCCTTCCTCCATCTCTAGTCTCCATATCACTTCCATCACGAATCTGCCTTTCAGCAACTCAGTTATCAGTTCTGTGCTATCAGTTCTGCACGCCAGTTTGGTCTGGCAGACCCCTTTCCATTTGTCTTTTAGCTACAGAGCTTCTTATTTTCTGTGCGTTTCTAAGTCATTATTGCAGGGATGAAAAGGGAGAAGAGTGGCTTGGTAGAGCAATTATAGGGTGGAAAGAAATACAGATGGCAGAAATCTTTTGACGACCGTTCTGCTCTCCTGCAAAAACTGCGCTGGCTGCTGGTTTTCCTTCTGTCGATTCAAAAAACCCACTTGACATTCATGTATAGGAAAAAAGCAAGCTTCACCCACGCACCACTTGTCAAGGAGCAGACAAGCGAGGGGACGATGACCCTTTCCCCTAGGTCTGACAGTGGGTTAGAGCTTCTCTGAACATTGACAGACATGCTGAAAAATGAAGCAGCAATCAATGAAAGAGAACAGGAGTCCAGGAGCTTACACACAATGAGTTTTCCCTGGGCCTTCAGATAACTTCTAAAAAGTGTTCTCCAACAATGCAGTTTAAACTTCATATTTAGATAACGTTTTATAAATTCAAACTATTGCACAAACATTAACTGATTAAAGCTCAGGACTCTAAAAATCCACTTCTCAAATTGGAAAAGACAGCACAAAGTGAGGGGCTTGCCTCCTTAATGCAGTAAAATCAGTCATCACATAGAATTAGCAGTTTGAACTGCTCAAGTGTCAGCAATATTATTTATGATGGCAACATTCATTTGAAAGAGCTGGTTTCATCCGCTTCTTGCAGTTAGCTCTTTAATTAAAATTCTACCTTATCTGCGTTGTTCATGAAATAAAACAGATTCTCCCTCCTATTCTAAAGATTGTGGCACAGGTGAAGGAAGGAGCATGTTTCAGATGTGGGTTACAAGCCCCGGCGAGATCAGAGCTCAATAGACTAGACTCCAGCTATCTGGTCTTAGTTCTGTCCTCTGGAGGGCCTTCCAGCACAAGGAAGGAAAAGACCTGCCACTACTGTCACTGTCTTACAACAGGATCACCGAACCACATGAACTGGAAGGCCGATCTCCAGGTGTCTGTCCAACATCCTGCTCTGAGCAAGACCGTCACCAACATTAGATGAGAGCAGCTGTGGCTTTGTTCAGCCAAGTCTCAAAAGACTCTGGGCATAAAGATTCGACAGCCTCTCTGGGTAACCTGTTCCAGCACTGCCCCACCTCCTGGTGAAAGTCTTCCATAAAGTCCAATCTGGGCCTCCCAAACAACAAACTGTCACCATCGCCTCTTTTATTACCTGCTACTGCTGAGAAGTATTTGGCTCTACTGTCTTTGTATCTCTCCACTGGGCGGTTGTAGGCCACCACTAGCTCACCTCCCCGACACCTCTTTCCAGCCTAAGTAAGCTCAGCTCCATCCACCTCTCCACAGCGGTACATGCTGTTGGGCCCCTGAACACACAGGCAGCCCCACTAGGCCCTGCCAGTTACCCCACATCCCCCTTGACCTGGGAAGAGGAGTTGAGGGTAGACACAGCAACACAGGTGTGGCCTCACCACCACCAAGCAAGCTGGGATAATAACTTCTCTCAGTACCAGCTGCCTTCCTCCTACTTTATTTTGGGCTGAACAACTGCCTACCCTATTTGTGATGGGTTGGGTCCTCTGTAATCCTCAGATCCTCTTCAGCAAAACTACTGAGGTCACTGCTTCCCAGCCTGGGATGCTGCACCAGCAGGACATGTCCCAGGGGCAGAGCTTCTAACTTCTGGTGGATCCACAAGTCTTCTGTTAGCCCAATCCTCAAGTTTACCAAGGTCCCCCTGGAGCAAAGCTCTGTCATTCAGAGCATCAGCCAAGCCCCCTGTCCTCTCAGTTGAGGATAATCTAGAAATTTGAACAGTGACTCATCATGCACGTCACAGATGAGGATACCGAGCACTACCAGCTCCAGTACTGGCTTCTGGGGGCAGCTCTGCTCCATGCTGGCTGCCACTGGACATGAAGTCACCAACTATTATTAGCCTCTAAGCCCAACAGCCCAGCCAGTTTTCAACTTGCCAACAGGTTGTTCACACACCCAGACCTCCTCAGCTCCTACGTGAGCGTGCTAGGGATGATGGTACCTAAAGCTTTACTAAAATCAAGGTGAAGTACATCCATGGTTCTCCATTGCTCACACAGTCAGTCATTTGACATAGAAGACTATCAGGAAGACCAATCAATCATTTTAATTTTTTTTTTTAACAGGGCCTAGGAGTCTCACTGAAGGCCAGACTTCTTTACAGATAATAGCTTAGAAAGTCATTGCACCAAGGAGTCCAAGAGAATGAGGGAAAAGACAGCTGGCAGCTATGAATGGACAGACAGTGATGACACACAAGGAAAGAGGAGTTTCAGTCATGTCAACAGTGACCACTAAAGCACACATATCAAAATATTTTTGCTACAATACCAAACCATAATTCTTGTGCCTCATCCCTTCTCTTTAGTTTGGTTTTCTTACTGTGAGTGCACTGTGATTCACTTAGAAATCACATTTCTGCTCAGTAACAGCCATTTCTTCTTTACTTATTCTGTAAACTGCCTATCACACTTTTGGGCTCTGAATACAATGAACTGACTGGAATAATAAGGACACAGATTTTTCCAGTGCAGACAACCAAGCCCTCCACTTTTCCTGCAGGCAAATACCCATGAGGCTTCCATGTGGGTTTCACATGAGTACAAATTGTAGAAGTTCAAGCTCTTGATGAACATTATGGATGAAAGACTGTACAGCTCTTTTGCTCTATAAACAAAAAACACAGCCACAGGGGATCTGCCCACTGAACAGGGCACGCCAATCATCTCCCATCTTGTAATCCTACCTTCAGTATGCCTTTTTAAATCAAAGCTACTTCTCAAGAGATAAATGTTTATCGTACAAAATAACAAATTTGGACAACACAAAGCCTAGCTATAATGGATAAATTTTACGTGAAATTCAATTAAACAGCTATAATGTATAACTAACTGTTATACATCATAGAAGTGTTCTTCTTCATGCAACAATCAGAAAAGAACACTTAAACATTTCTGAAATGTCATCACAGCCCTACCAGCACTTGTGCCTCAAAATCAAACTAACGAAGTCACATACACTACTGTTGTGGGAGAGGTGGGTGGAGGTGTATCTGAAAAGTGGTACAAAGCTCTTCTAACCAACTACATTCATTTTTCAGTCTTACTGAAACTACCTAAGGGGAGAGAGGAAAAAAAAAAATCAAAGAGTCAAAAAAAAAAAAAAAAAATTTTGTTGGCATCCTGAACAAATTGCTTTTAGCTCACTGACATTCTAATTTTCTAGAAACAGGCATAGTTATGCTAAGAAGATTATGACTTGTGTATTTATCTTGCTTACAATTATTCCATCCTCTTTTAACTTCCCTAAGATAGAGCATAAATGAGAAATTCCATTCTATTTGTTTTCTGTTGGCTGTAGACTGAGAGAACTACTGTCTTATTAAAAGACTATCTCCCTACTGTAGTCTTAGCCTGGAGATAACAGAACAAGGCCTGGACGGCCGGGTGAATTGGAAACACATTGTGCTCATAACATGGATTTTACACAGCCCGGAACAGCACTTGAGTTTAGAAGCTGGCTCTGCCTGGCAGAGTCATTCCAGCTGATGGTTTCAGTGAGTCCTCATCACAAAGCCATCACCATTATCAGTACCAAAGTGAGGCATTTTGGTGACATGGTGCAAATGAAACTTGTGTGGTTCCTGTATTGCAGGATTTTGACAGTGGATTTTGACCTCAGTGCTGGCAGATTCTACCTTCACTAAGCCCTAGAAGTCCTAGTGCTTATCTCTACGGAGTGAAAATCCAGTGAACGTTACTTCTGAAATAAACAGGTACATCAGATAGCACGTGCAAGAAGTACAGAAGTGATTTAGGAACCCAAAGAGATTTGGCCCATAAGTGCGGACAGTTTACCTTAACACAACTACCCTTGCCCTCAGCTTTTCACTCTGACAACAGATGACTTACCTGTGAGTGTAAGGTTTTTTCACAAACTGATGCATTATGGTAAACTGGCGCAGTGTTTTATGCAGTATGGTATAGATGAGAGAGTCAAATGTAAGCTGAGTGAAATTAAGGTAGTTCTGGGAAACCATCCATGTTGTCACAAAGGTCACTGGTTTTCTACAGAGTGACAAGGAAATATGCTTAGGAGTTAGTTTTAATAAGGCTGCTTCTAAAAGCCTGTACTATAAATCACTATATTATTATGAGAGGAAAGATCTTACCTGTTAATTCACTTTTACACCATTCACGTAATTTACCTACATTTTGTGCTTCACCTGCAGGTCAGTTTTCTTTGCATGACGATGCTGCCCTCCTTTCCTAATTGGAGGCATTAGCACAAGGCTGCCAAAACTTGTGGCAAGGGATAAGTTATTTAAACCCAGACAAGATTTTGCTTTCTTTGACTTCAAACAAAACCTTATGACCACCTGTCAAATGATCCAAGGTTCAGTAAACCCATGTTTTTTTTGAAAGCATCACTTCTGGCCTTAAATCAGTCTGACAGCTTTCTTTTAAGGATGGAAAATAAACTCCGCTAGGAACAAGCTAGTGGAGGCAGCAGACACGTAAGCTGTAATACAACAATGAAGAGCAAACAGAGAGTTCTTCTATTTCTCGTGACATCCAGCCGCATAGGATTTACCGCTACTGCTTTTCAATAACCCGAGTGCTACACAGGGCGAATGTGCTACGGGCTGTTACGAAGAGGTTGCAGAGACTCCATAAAGGCTACAGGAGATACCCAAGCTTCACTGAAAAACTCTCTCTCCCTCTTTTCCTTTTAGATAAAGGTAAATATTGCAAGGTCATATGCAGTAGAAATACACTGCTGACAGCACATCACTATGGAAGCACTAACAAGCCCATAGGTATTTGTGCATATATGTCATATTTGACAGCATGCACTTTTACAGTTCCTGCAGGCAGTATTTTTCATCCTAACTGGGAAGGTTTTAATGTGTTTTTATTAAACTGATCTTTTAAAAAAGGGAATAACATGTTTTTTCCATTCATTACAAATGCAGAACTGATCCTGACGAGAACACTGCAGAGACTTTCAGACTGAGGAGGCTTTCAAACCATTTCCATCTTTGAAGATGATCTGTCAAGGTACCTAATTTAGTTAAAGTCTCAGTATGGCTGTAGTCCTTGTTCTAGACAGAGTTGATAGGGTTTTTTTCCCTTTAGGACAAATGTGTAAAAGGAAACAAAGAGCACTGATGCAACTGCCTTCTTTTGGCAGCCTTCAACACTGAACAACTACCACACACATGACCCACATCAAGAGAAAAGCTGCAGTAGTCACTTTCATCTCCCGGCATTCTTGTAGGAAAATCAACTGTATGGGAACTCTGAACACAGCCATGGAGACAAGAACGTCAGTGAGATGCAAGGCACCAGTATCCTCTCTTCAGGGCTATAATTCAGCGTTCAAGCACAGACATGAGATGGGGAATCTTGGGACCTTTGTGGTTTAAGACACCTGATACTGAAAGCCTCTGCCAGAAGCCAAGCACCCCTATGTGCCAGCCAAAAATGGCAGCCCTAGCTAACAGTGACCATCTCTTGCTATCCTACAGATCACAACCAAATTGAACGTTAATAAACGTGACCATGAGTCTTCATTCATTTTTTAAATTTGCATAGAAAATAGTATTAAGGCCAGCATGAGCAACAGACCTCATATTTGGGAAGTGGAAAGTTTAAATATTATGAGTTGATTCCAACAGCTCTTTTTGCAGTGGCCCTTACCTGGGATCCCTTTCTAGCATTGTTTCAAAGATAAAAGCCTTCACAGACTGTAGATAAGGACAGTTTCTCAAGTCCAGTTTGAAGCACAATGGTAAATTAAGTTTTCACTACTGCTTCATGCACTACACTTGTTTAGTGATTGTAAGAGGTATTATTTGCAAAAATATCGACATGATACATTTGACTAATTTTGCAAAGAAGCTAATGAAAATCCACGAATTCTTTGAGAATGACCCTGAAACAAATCACAAATGATGTTGTACGTATTCTTTTCTTCTTTAAAATACTATATAAGCTTTACCACTTTTGAAGTTTTCAAATACAAATTGCAGAATGCGTTTAAGTGGAGGAATGTCTTCCTCTATTTGGAAACAGCAGGCAACTAGAACTCAGTAGTCGTTTTATATCACTACACGGCCCACAAAGCTAAGAAAATGCTCACCTAGTACAGCTAAATGGAGATCAGATGACACCTTGTATTACAGAAAAAGCATCAGCTTTGTAGTAAATGAAGCATGCAAGACCCAAAACACACCAAATAGGGTGGTGAGGAATGATACACAAAGTCATAAAAGCCAGTCTTCACGGTCCTATACGGTTTAGTCTTCAGTCCTCAAATTAAAAGGGCAGTGTACAGCAAACTCAATTTGACGCTATTGCTGGAAATACTAAAGGGCATTCAAGGGTTTGACATCAGCCTGTTATTTGCAGGTTGTAATACCTTGTGCGGGGGAGATGAAGGCTGATCAAGGATCATCATTCATAAACACTTGGAACATAAACCATTCTGAAATACAACAGCACTCAAAAGAATCAAAATATTTAGTATTTTCCAGGGAGCTTAAGTACTGAGTAAAGCCAGCACCACCTACATTACAGCATACAGAATAATCTTGGCTTTATAGAAATAATAATAACCATTTGTTCTTTGGCCTCTAGACTTCTAGTAGGGCTATCAATTTATGAGGGTTTCTGCCATGTGGGTACTTACCCATTCGGAAACTGAGTTGCAGCTGCTATTTATTTCATGTAGATCATCCTAAAACCTTCACAGCTGGCAATTTTTGGCCTTTATAATTCAGCTACTTTTAATGTAGTATCTTTCCTCCCCAGCCAGCTGCTTCAAAATAATCAAATCATATCTGCCTTTTTGTTTTGTCAATGATGCACCCTCTCACAGGTGCTTACACTTTCTTCAACTTTGCAGTTGTTATTTCAGATAGATTAAGAAGATCCCTTGCCTGCCTTAGCAATCAGCTATCAGGTGAGACTTAAGAGGATCTCAATTATAAAAGAATTGTCAGCTTTAGGGGGAAAAGCACTAATGTCCTATTACTTCCTTAGTATCAGGGTCCACTTGAAACGAAAAACTTTATATAGTGACAAAACAAGACACATTTACCCCAACATTTATTCTTCTGCAGCTAGCAAATTACCCTTTCTGTTCTGAACTAAATCAGTCTTTGACTTCTATAAGCAAAGGCATTATTCCACACTTTCCCTCTCCCTCTTTGAGCATGTAATTTCGTACACAAAGTGCCAAGTCTACTAACTAGACCACTGCTCAACATGCACATAGCACTTACTGCAAGGAGAGAACAAAGAAGACTACATACAGGGAATGCACGTGTACTGGCTTTGACTGGGACAGAGTTAATTTTCTTCACAGTAGCTGGTATGGGGCTATGTTTCGGATTTATGATGATAACAGTTTTGTCAACACAGAGATCTTTTAGTTACTGCTAAACACTGCTTGCACTGTGTCAAAGCTTTTTCTGGTTCTCACCTCACCCCACCCGCGAGTAGGCGGGGGTGCACAAGAAGGTGGGAGGGGATACAGCCGGCACAGCTGGTGCCAACTGCCCAAAGGGCAGTTCCGTACCATATGACATCACGCTCAGCAATAAAAGCTGAGGGAAGAAGGAGCAAAAGGAGGACATTCAGAGTTATGGTGTCTGTCTTCCCAAGAAACCATTACGCGTGATGGAGCCCTGCTTTCCTAAAGATGGCTGAACACCTGCTTGCAAATGGGAGGCAGTGGATGAATTCCGTGTTTTGCTTTGCTTGTGTACATGGCTTTTGCTTTACCTACGGAACTATCTCAACCCAGGAGTTTTCTCACTTTTACCCTGTCGACTCTCTCCCCCACCCCACTGCGGGGGGGGGGGGGGGGGCGGGAGTGCTATGAGCGAGCAGCTCTGTGGTGCTTAGCTACCCACCAGGTTTAAACCATGACAGTGTGTAACTGGACAAAAGGGAGAATTTCCAGCACCAGGATGCTACTTCTTGATGGGATAAAAATACTTAAAAGACAGAGTTCTGATGTCCCACTATTTGGGGACGTTTTAATCTATCTCCTGGATTTGTTTAAAAGGTTGAAATAAACACACTTGTGTACTGTGTTAACCTATAACTTCGTACTGCTTTTCCTGTTCCATGCAAAGGTAGCTTTTAAATATATATGGCAGAGACAGTGGCTGTGTT
>VZSF01008302.1:0-40038 GCA_013398295.1 Chionis minor | reverse complement strand
CCAAACCATTCCAGGATTCTGTGGCCACTGCCCCCCCCCCGGGGCTGCAGGGCCGCTGGTGCCCACAGCGGGGGAAGCTGCGGCCCAGGCCCCAGACCAGGGCGCTGAGCTGCACCAACGCGCTTCCAGCCCTGTTCTGCTCGTCATCCGTGCAGCCACGCGTCCCGCAGCCCGAGGCTCGAGGAGCGCTTTGACAGCGTAAAACACCCCTGCGGGCCGGGAGAAGGGAGCGTGGCTAACTGGAAGCACAGCGGTGCTCGGGGCGCAGCCACGCTTGGACACGGTCTCCCGCAGCGCGGCAGGGAACGTCCCAGCACCGTCAAGAGCTGCCGTGACCTTTGGTGAACGTGCCTCGAGCTCGTGAAACTTGCAAATACCTTTGGTGGAGGCGGCAGGTGTTTGCTTTGTCTGAGGGGAAAACCAAGCAGAGAAGAACGCTGGTTTCTCTTTCCAAGAAAATACGAGGAGAGGGAAAAAAATGGACAAAGAAAAGAGCCCTTTCAGCAGCGGCAGGATAGCGTTATGCTGTGGGTACATAAACTTGGCATTTGCAGACTGTGGCAGCATTGTAGCAATACTTGGTGCTAAAATTCTGTATCTCTTGGCAAAAGTAACCAAAGTATGCTAATTAAAGGAAATGGCTCAATTCTATATGCGCTCAGCTGAATTATTCAGGGACAAGCGCTCTTTGCCAGGCTGTCGTGTGGCTGTCAGGGACCCCAGCCTGCGATTTCCAGTTAGTCCCATCCCTGATGTGGGGGGCAGAAGCATTAATGATCCGACCGCGTTCGTGTTTGCAAAAAACACGTGCATGCTTTTCCGGCAGAGGCTTCTGTTCCGGCGCCGAGGGCCTGGCCGGGGCTGGAGCCTCCCGCTATCCGGGCGAAGGCTGGAGAGACGGGGGCAAGTGCCGGGCGCCCCTGTGCGCTCAAGGCTGCTGCGTTTTTAGGATTCGTCACCCCTCCTGGGGGATACCTGCGGCAGAGCCTTCCCCGCTATGCTCCGGCCCCGACGCGAGGTCAGCCCCCCCCAGCAGAACGAAATCCAAACGCCACCGGCTGCTCCCGGTTTACAGGGAGACCGTCCTTCCCGGGCAGGTGCCCGAGCGCTCCCGGCGCTTCCCGCGGTGCCAGGGGGACGGATGCGGGGCGGGGGAAGGGGAAAGCCCTGCGGGAGCCGAAAAACCGAACCGGGGCAACTTCCGCGGCTGCGAGCGGGGGAGGGAGGGAGGCGGCCACGGGATGGCAGCAGCGGGCCGGGAGCGGGCCCTCGGGGTGCCCTGCCGCCGCCGCTCCGAGCGCCCAGCGCCGTTACCGGCCGCGCGGGGCCGGAGCCCGGACGGCGAATGCTGCCGCCGTCGGCAAACCGCGACCCGCGGGCACACGGGGACGCCTCCGCCAGCAGCTGCCACCAGTGCTCCCAGTGCTCCCAGTGCCAGAGCAAAGGCTGAGCTGGCGCAGCTCCCTGCCGCGCTGCGGGCCCCGTCTCACACGGGAAATGGGAACAAACCCCTTCGGGTGTCCCGGGGGTCAGGTCCAGCCCCCCCGTCCCTGTCACCTCCCTGTGCCCGTTGGCGTGAGCCCGTCACGGCGGCTGTGGGCCTGCGGGACAAGGAGGAATTTCCCCAGGGAGGGACGTGCCGATACCTGGCGAATGGCGCGTCGAGGTGAGTCCAGCAGAGGGGACTTCATCCTCTTCAGCAGGCGGAACGGTGCCGGCACACGGACGCGGTCCCCGAGGTCTCGCAGGAGCAGGGGGCAGCACAGAAAGCCTTTCCTCGTGCTTGGAAAGGAAATTTACCCCCCTAAGCACCCCTTACTTTCTAATTACAAGCAGGGCTTCATCCCAAACCGTGTCCTCTGCTGTGACATATCAGCTGGAGCTCCGGGGATGCCATTGGGTCTAACCAGAGCCAGGTCTGGGTGAACACAGCCGGGTTTTACAGGAGAACGCGGCCATTGTCCCAGCACTCAGCTCTCCAGCGGAACAGCGTTGGCATCGCAGCACCCGGCTCTTCAGAGGCGCTCACTGGCCTGGCTCAGCGTCCTGGTTTTGGGACCAGAACCACAACACACAGCCAGAAGTAGAGCACAAGAGGCCAAAAATGTACAGCCAGGGCAGACTTTGCCGCAGAGGTCACAGACCGCAGCTGGAAAGTGCGGTTTGGACTTTAGGAGAAGCTTTTTCCTGAGGAGGGTAGTGCAGGGCTGAACGGTCACCCAGGGAAGGGGGAGGAACCTCTCTCGGGGGGTTTCAGACTCCGCTGCAGGGAGTCCGCATGAGCTAATGCCGGCAATTCACCCGCTTTGGGCAGGAGGCCGCACCAGGGAGCTTCCTTCTGACAGCCCTTCTGCGTCGCCGTGGCTCACGGGGGGAGGCGGAGGCTCCCAGCGCTTTTCCCCAGAGCAGCAGCACATCGCGGAGCCGGGAAAGGCCACGGCTCTGGCCTCCGGAGCCGGCCACGGGCCAGCCTCTCCGCTAGCCACACTGCCTCTTCCTGTGCCTCAAGCTGCAAAACAACTTTTGGCCAAGAAAGTGGAAATTTTCCCAACCAGAACCACTCCTGCTGAACTATCCCCAGAGCACAGTTGGTGGTGCTAGACGACAGGACGACAGCAGCTTGTGTGTTCAGACCCAACACGTTCCTCTTGCCAGGCTCTCCATTTCTGGCCAGCTTGCTCATTAGCGTTGTTTTCTGATAGGATTTTTACTAGCTGCTGAGAAACATAGACACTACAGTCATTCCTAAAGCCTAACAGGTTCAACAAGTATTAGTCAGGCTCCTACGCTCATTCAGCATCACTGGCTGCTGTTTGAAGCTTGACTTCCCTCTCCTTTTCCAATAGCAGGAGGGATTCAAGCCTTACATTAATTTTCTCCAGCCCATTTCATTGAGCAGTTTCCCCAGACATTTCTATCTGCTTTTCACTGATGTCTTCAAAATGAAGACAGAAAGACAAAGTCCTAATTTCTTTTTTCTATTTTTTTTTTTTTTATTATTTCCCCCACCCATTCTGTGCCACTCATTACACAAACGGAATTGCAATTTCTTGCAGCAGCTGAAGAATCTCGCTAGTGCCGGGCTGTCACGCGAAGCCGAGCAGCCAGCTCCGGTCCTGTGGGAGCAACAACACACCCGGGCAGGACGCACCACCTCTGCTGCAACTCACTTCACGAGTGCCGTAGGGGCGGCTTAGGGAAGCACAGCCCTGCTAGCCAGAAAGTTGCAGTTTGGTGCTGAAAAACACCTAAACAACCTATTCTGAAGGAACTTTCTTCTTTTGTGCCCATCTAGCTAGATACAGGGGAAGGCAGTAGCCTTTGAACACTTCCCCTGGGGGGAAAAAAAAACAAACAAACCCACAAAACCAAAAAACCAACAATCCAAGAGCCTGAGGACTGAAAAGAGCCCATAAATATTTTAGCACCGTGCTAAATGAGGGCAGTCTGCGTGCAGGACGGCCTTTGCGCTCCCCGTCCGCAAGCAGGGCTGTCAGCGGGGGCGCAGGGGGCGCCTCTGTCTCCCTGAAGTGGCTTCAGACCCGAAAGCCTTCAGCGGTTTGTCACCGCTTCTGGGGTGGAAATCACCGTCACCGCATCCAGCCCGGATGAAGAGGTGGCGGGAATGCTCCCAGGGAGCTGCGAGGCCAACTGCTCCGCGCGGGTCAAACCGCTGCCCAGTGTGGTTGGAGTCTACCGGGCTGATGCGATGCCGCCGTGGATTAGGATGGGAGCACGTGGCCGGCCCCAGCAGCAATTAACAGCTGCGGGTGATAACATCTGAAGTAATTCTAGCTGCTTACAAAGGGTTCCTGCGGCTGCAATACCTCGGCACACGTGTGAGCCAGAGCTTCACAGTGTTCCAGGTCTTGAGCAGATTTTTCACCAACAGACTGGAAGGTACATCATCCCCTTCCCCGATTTTAGTTTTCCGTGCTGCCACCCCCAGCAGCACTCTGAGAGCAATAAATGCCGGGACGGCACGCCGCGGGAGGGTTGCCTGGGAAAGAAAGCACTGAAAGAGGAACACCGTCTATTTGTTTGCCTGCCTTGCCGCAAAAGGAACTGAATCTTGCCTAGGAAAAGCCACATTCCTCCAAAACAGAAGAACAGGCACACTCTGAGTGCTGCGAGAGATGCTGCAGGTGCCGGATCCCTTGGATGAAGCCCATGAGCCGGCAGGGACTCCCCTTTCCCCCGGCCCGGAAAGCCGGTGAGTTGCTGGGACTGGTGCCGGGCACGCAGGCTGTGTCAGCCGGGCTGTCTGGGAGGCAAAGTCCTGCCCGTCCCGCTCGGCGCTCTGCAGGAGGAAGGAACAGGCGCGCAGGTGGAGCGACGTGGCTGTCCACCTACACCTAACCCTGCTTCCGCTTACCCCAGCGGCGCTCCGGCGGCAAAGGTCTTCGTTCTGCCGTCAGATGTGGAAAGCGCCCTCGATCCTACCGTCGCTCCCTTTCCAGGTGCTCACACACCGTCTCCCACACCCAGGGAGAGCTGCTGGCCACAACGAGCAGCTTTATCCCCTCCTGGCCAGCCCTGCGGGTTGCCTCAGGGAGGCTAAAGGGCTGCCCACCCCTTCCCTGCTCTGCCCTTGGTTTCACACACAGCAGGAAATTTGCAAGATGACTTTTTTTTCCCCTCCTTTTTTAAATGTTCAGGTCTGATTCAGAATCTGTTCAAGGCACTTGGCAAAGTGGCAGAATGACATTGGCTTGACTGGGAACAGCACTCTGGAAATGCTGGCTGCCTTTCCTGCCAGTGAGCAGCTGGATTATCCCCTGGGACTGACTTTATTTGCGACAACCCACAGTAACGCTGTTGGAGAGCACAAGGGAATCCAGAGCAACTTTTGGCCCTTCTGCTCCACCCAGGGAAGGCAGCTCTTCCCACCTTGGAAACTAAAGCCACAAAACCCCCCAGAAAACAGATACAAGGAGGGCTGTCAGACCTGTCTCACACATAACAACCTTTTCACTCACTCTTTTTGTAAAAAGAAAGCTATACCCGGCTCCAAGCCATAGTCCCAGACGGATCAAGCCTTTGTGAACAAAATAAAGCACTCGGTGATTTGGTTCCAATTTCCAGCAGGCCACGGCTGAGCATCCCAACACAAATGCCCTCAGGAAAGCAGAGGCTGAAGCAGTCGCACTCCAGGAAATCACATCTACTTAGAAGTGACAAGATTTTAGGAGGCAGGAGGGCTCAGTGGTTCGGAGGAACATTCAGAGCACGCTTTGAGGCTTTCCTCTTCAGCCAGGAGGGAGGGGATGCCTGTTCTTAAGGACTCTTGAAATACTTACGGATGTTCCTGTAACTGCTGATGCCAAACCCTGATGCCCCTGGTGCAACAGCACTATTGCACACGGGGACGACAGCACGCGACTTCCAGTGCTGCTTTTGCCAGCCAGCGAGCCGTGAAGAAAGGATTTCTTGGTGTCTGTCTGAGCCTTCCAGGAAGCCAGAGTTTCTCTGAGGTTCACAGAAGGGTTTCTGAGGGCCACACAGGGAAACCAAAGTGGTGGAGAGCGAACCAGGCCACTGTCCAAGGCAGGGAGGAAGAGGGCTGCTGGAAAAACTGTGGAGCAGTCCCCTCACTTACCTGGCAGCTCGTGCTTTGCCCCTTTTCCTTGTCCCGGCTGTTAACAAACTCACCCCTGGCCCCATCCCACTCCCTCTGGGAGCCTGCGCTGCTCCCGTCCCCGAGCGCTCCCGTCCAACATCTTCTGTGGAGCCCAGGCTTCACCCCGAGAACGGGGTGGGTTACGCCCAGCTCGGCTTTATTTTCTCTTTTCAGGTTTAATGTGTTTTTCTCTCCTTGTAAGAAACAGTTTAATGCTTTCTAGAGCTTCTGCTACTCCCTCCTTCCTCCTTTTGCCTGTTTGTGACACCCCTTTGGGGACGGTCACATCCTTCCTCCTTCCAGCCCCTGTTTGTGACACCTCTTTGGGGGTGGTCACAGGAGGCAGCGAGCAGCGCTGGCACCGAGGCGGGCAGAGGGGGCCCGGGGGTGGCAAGGCACCGGAGCCGGCGACAGGAGCTCGGCGGGGTTACCTGCCCGCTGCGCTGGGCGGTACTGGGCGGTACTGGGCTTGCCACTCCTTTGGGCGAGGGTGAAGGGCAGCGCTCTCGCCTCCTCCGTGCTATCTGCCCCCTGCCAGGCAGAGGCAGCTCCCGCCCAAGGCAGGCGAGAGTCCCACACGGAAGTCAAGTCGCTGCTGGGCTCACATGAGACCTCGGGCGAAGGAGCTGGGGAGGGAAGCCACGCTCCGCGGGAAGCCCCGGCTGCCTCCCAGCTCATCCTGCCTGTGGCTGCCTCCCCCTCTGCCGGACAGACGGCCCCACGGACGCCTGCCCGGAGCAGCGAAAGGCGAGAGGGGCAGGGAGAGAGGCTCTCCGCTCCACCATGCAGGTAGGAAACAGAAACTGCCCAGCTATTCCCAGGAGGCGGCTTTCCAGCACCTCTGGGTCACCTGCAGCTCGGGAGCCTGGGACGCTCTAAGCTCCAGCGCTCACGTGCCGTCAGCCTGTGGAGCCCTCAAAGCGTTCCACAAACTCCAGCTCCTCTCCCAGCCGGCAGCCCCATTCCCAGCGTGAAGGTGCGGCAGGGGCAGGCAGAGCTGAGCCCCCGCGCCACCCCCGAGGGCAGCGGGCTGGGGCCGGGGGGCCGCGCACAGCCCCAGGTGTCGGCACCAGAGTCTGGAGGTGCCGGAGCGCGGATCAGAGGGGGATGGTTGGTTTAGACCAGGACCAGACCCAGGAAAAGGCACAGACCCAGGAAAAGGCACTGCCTCCAGCAGCGGGGGCGACAGCCCAGGTGTCTCACCTGAAATAAAGCAAAGGGAGAGGGGGAGCCGAGGCGTTTCATTTCCCCAGCCTGACAGAAAAGATGCAGTTTCCTTTTATTCGAAAAGCCAGGCAAACTCCCTAAGATCGGGGCAGACAGCAAGCGTACAGGTGAACTGTCTGCCTGGCCAATTAAAGATCGTCACATTTCTGAGGAAACGATGAGGTAAGGTTGAAGCGCTCTGAGGGAAGCGCTTGTAAGAAACATCTCCCAGATAAGAGCAATTTGATCATCTCCGTGTGGGTGACGGGAACCACCCAAACCCTCACTGATCCATGATTAGAAAGGAAAACAAGGATGCCGGATCCTATCCAGGTCCTTTGCCCGAGTTCCTCACGCGGGTGACTACGCCCCCAGCCCAAGGGTGCCCGCTGCCGTCTCCCCAGAGGATCCAGTCCCCTGGCACGGGGCAGCGGGTCACCTGCCTGCGACAAGGGGACCAGGACGCGCTGACACAGCCGCAGGGACACCAGGCACACTCAGGGCTCACGATCCCTTTCCGACATTGACATTCCTGCTTCGCGTGGTGCAGGTTATTCCTCCTACACCTTTGCCCAGTGGGCCTCCAGCCCAGCTCCGAACACAGGGCAGCAAAGAGCGAAACAGCCGCTGTCCTCCTTGATAGCAGGGATTAGAGTCCAGGGCTTATACAGCCGCTTCTGAGCCGAGCCTGCGCACGGGGCTGGTCCCACCGCACAACAGCCGGCATCTCAGCGCCAGTCCCCCAGGACAAACGAAAAACAGGCATGGGAGTTCCGGTGGTCGGAATTCCCTGCCTTCCGCAGCTCTCCCTGCATCCAGCCCACGTCTGGCCCACGGGACAGGCTGGGCTCCAGCGCAGCGGTCCCACCGCCGAGGCTCGGGGCAGCCCCTGCCCGGCGAGGACGCTGGCAGCCGTGCTCGCAACCCCCCGCTGCAGCTGAGCGCAATTTTTATCCGTTACCGCTCCGCAGGCGGCCACTGGGAATTGCCTGTGCTAATCTGCGAGTAATTCCAAATTCCTCCCCATTTTTCAGTCCTGCGCCGAGGCGCTCGCAGCGCCCGCAGAGCGGGTACCAGGCGGTGAATCACGTTGCCATGGGAACACAGAGAAAACCAGACCCGCTTCCACCACATCCCTATTGCCTAGAGCATGGAACACGGGTGGGCTGGGAAGCATCCCCACCAATTCGTTGGGCTTGACTGGAAAATCAAAAAGCAACAGATCCCTCATGGGATTAAAATCAGTGCTTGCTATTTTGGGAGCACGGAGAAGTAGGGATAGGATCCGGCTGTGTCAGGCGTGAGAGCCCAGCAGCGTTGCAGCTGGGAATGCCGATGGAGGAAGGATGCTGTGCTGGAGCTCTGCGGCGCCAGCCCCAAGGCTGTGACGTGGGGACGGCCCTGAAGCACGGGCAGGGGCTGGCAGCACCGCGGGGTTCTGGGGGGGAAGGTGTCCAATGCTCCAGCCTGGCTCCACAGACCAAGCCCCGTGGCTGGACACATCCCATTTGCGAGCCTACCTTGCTCATCCCACCAGGCTCTTCCCCAGGAAGCGGCTGTGCTGGTTGGGATGCGTGGAGTCCTGAGCAGGGGACCATGGTGGCAGGCGGCGGGGCTGGGAGCCGCTGGAGACGGGAGCTGCGATGCCGGCGGGTCCGCACACCTCCTGCCCAGCGCTGTTGCGGTCAACGCCGGCAGGACGGCTCTGCGGAGGTGCGGACCCCGGCGGCATCTGGGAGCACCTCGAACCCCCCGCCCTCCCCCTGCAGCAGGGACCGCAGGCAGCGCTGGAATGCCGGCAGCCCCAGCGGGCACCTTCGCTGGAGGAGGCATCCGAGCATCAGTAGATGGGGCAGAGCCCCCAGGGGGCTCCTGCTCCCTCCCCCGTGCCCTCAGAGGGGCTCTTGGCCAGGGACAGGGACACCAGCCGGGTGCTTACCCACCTGGGGACACCAACCCCAGCCAAAACCCAGCCCTCCCACCCCAAAGCCTGCTTAGAGCCTTGGCGGAGCAGATGACGGCACCGTAACCCCCAGTCTGCATCGTGACCTAAATTGGGCACCTTTTAGCGGCGAGTTCTGGTTCTTATTGCGGCAGCACCTCTGGGGGAGAAGATCCCTCTTCTCAAGCCCTGTCGCTTTGGCTTTCTTTTGGCCGGTCTCCTCACGGCGCTTTTGCTTTGAGCGAAGCCAGGGCCCCGGCTCCGCGGGAGGGAGGATTTGGCAGAGCACATCAGCCCTTTCCTCATCCCAGTCTCGCCTGCTCCCATGGCCTCATTCTTCAGTGGAAGCTTGGGATCCAGATCTTACATCAGGGCATGGTTGCACCACCACCGCTCTGCTCCCGAGATTGCAGCTGGATGAACTCGTCCGGCTGGCCGCTGTTTCAGGTCTTTGGTGGCAACACCGACTGGCGAGATCGCCATCCCTGGCAGCTCCTTCCCGCTCCTCTGCTGCGTCACCGAGCCCTCGGGACAGGCGGCATAACTGTTAGTGGGGCTGCACCATGAGTCACCTCAGGGAACTGCAAACCCCCCCAAAATGCTGTTTTTAAGACGGGATCCATTCCCTGCCCCTGGGACAGCATGGCCTGGCTTTACCAGCCTCATTGCCCTCACTGGGACCTGAAGCCCGGCGCGCTCTTCCCAATCCCCTGAATGACAGGCTGGACTAATCCCCTCTCGCCTTGGGGACAACTGTGGCCGCAAAGCCAGGCTGAGGTCACCTCAGGGAAGCCAGGCGCGCAGGACAGGGACAGGGCGGTGTGAAGCTGATGAGCTCCAGTTCTGGGTGCCCACCAGGTCGGGGCCACCCGAGGGTGCTCGCCTCGGCGTCCCTGGGCGGAGGGGCCCCCTGTGCGGGGAAGGCACGCCGGGCAGCTGCTGCCACAGGGCTGCCTTGTTGCCTTTGCGCCCCCAGAGCCACAGCGCTTGGGTGTCTGGGCATAATCCAGCTTCAACAGAGAAGGGCAGCAGCGGCGTTCACCCTGCGCAGCCTCCCTCTCCGGAGCCGGTAGCGCACGGGAGGGACCCGGGCAGCAGCTCATCCTGCCCCCTCTGTCCCTTGGCCGCAGACTGAGGCATCCCGGGAGTTTTCCAAGAACTCATTTTTTACCTGCTTCGCTGCAGTCCACAGGGCTGCACAAGCCTCCGGCAGTCTGTGCCCCACTCTCCCTTCACCAGAGTTTAATACTACCTTCCCCCCCTCCCCAAAATGCTCACGGTGCCCTGTCCGAAAGGAACAGCTAAAGAGGGGGAAAGGTTGATCAAAGATTGTAAAAGCCACTGTGGCACAGAGAGAGTGTGAAGCGTTGACGCTCTTCCAGTACAAATGTCAGGGCATCGGGTGAAATAAGAAGGGGCAAAGTCCAGAGCAGAGGGAGGGTTTGGGTTTTTTCCTCCCATCCGGCTCCCTCACGCCCCTGGGTGCCACGAGTGTTGGGCGTTACGCGTTCGGGAGGCTGCACGCGCTCACGGAGCAGCAGGTCCCGCGGGGACCCCGAACACAGAGCTGAACTTGGCTCAGGAAACCCCCAAACCGGAGCGCGGGAGAGCAGGGCAGGTGGTTTCGGACACGCTGCTCGTACCCTCCTCCCTGGGCATCCCCTCGCGGCGGCTGGCGGGAGAACGGGCCAGGCGACCTCCAGCTCCCCTTTTCTGATGCACTGCGAGCGCGACCCACGGCACAGCCTGCGACACCCGAACAAACGCCGGGCGGGCTTCCCCCACGGACAGGTTTCCCTGTGCACAGCCAGAGCTCTGCCCACGCGCACCCACCACCGGAGTGGGGCAGCGCCATCCCGGTGCCCCCAGCGGCTCGGAGCCAGGGCATGGCGGTGCCACCCAAAGGCCTGCCGGAGAGCTCTGCTCCCTGCCCCAGCGCGGGGTCTCTCGCTGAGCCTTCACTTGTTTTCTCTTCCGCAGGATGAAATTCTGCTGACTCCCTGGAGGGAGTTTCCTGTGGAAGACGCAGACCCGTTTGCCCCCCCGGTAAGCTTTGCTCCCCTGCACCCACAGGGAGCTTGGCGCAGCTCGAGGAGGGGAATGGGGCAGCGTCAAGGCAGCCGCTGCCTCAGTTTCCCCATCCCCGCTGTCCTGCTCACTGCCCGCTCCCAGGAGCCCTCTACACAGCCACGACGAAGGTCCAAACCTCCGAGAGGCTGGAGCTGGGAGAGCACTACCCCCATAAATCCCCCGGCATTTTCTGTGGGCAGGATGAAGAGAAGTGGGATTTTGTCCTGGTGAGCGACATCCATGAAGTGGGCAGCGAGAAGGAGACCAAGAGGAAGAAGTTCCTGGACGAGCTGAGCAAGAAGGGGTTCGCCATCAAGGTGAGGGGCTGTGGGAGGGAAAGGCAGCGGGTTCTTGGCTGTCTTGCGGTACCGAGGGTCTGAGCCTGGTTTGGGGTCCTGCATCCCAGGAAGCGGGAGAGACCGGAACCGCTGAGCTGGTCACAGCGGTGCTGAAAAGTATACTGTGCCCTCGACCAGGGGACACCCCGGTCCCGGAGTCTCACAGCCCCTGGCCCTTCCAGCTCTGCCCCTTTCCCTGCTCCTCTGGCTCTGCCAGCATTCTTCTAACAGCCCTTCTCTTCTGCCCACTAGAAAATCGAGGACAAGAAGCTATTTTATGGGGTCCGTGCCCCAAAACAGGTCTTCCGGAAATACCAGTGGCTCCTGAGGAACCCCGACAGCAGGCTGCAGAGCCCCGACGCCCATTCCGACATACCAGTGACCACCAGGTGGGTGCTGAGCCGGGCTACTCACGTCCAGCATCTTGCACTCCCTGTTCTCCACGCCAACATCCCTTTTCCAGCTCAGCTCACGGTTGTGCCAGGCTTTTCATTTCCCGCAAAAGGCCACCTCCATCTACCAGCTTCTCCCTGTCCACAGCCAGCTCCCCGTTTCTTCCCCGCTTCCTTCCCTGGATTTTGGTGCACACCTTTTCCCTGCCCTCCCCTGTTTTCTAGGGCCGCACAACACAAGTCTGTATCCTCAGAGCAGCCTTTAACCAGGTTTCTCCTTGCTCAGGATACGGATCGTGAACTTCATCCTGTGGAACACCGTAACCTCAGACCTCGGTAAGGGAACGGGGCAGCTGGGCGATGCTCAGCCTGGGTCTGCAGCCAGATTCCTGCCCCGTGGTGGGCACGGGCATCCCCAGCTGCCCCACGACCCCCAGGGGGATGCAGGAGCGGGGGGAAGCCAAGTTGCGGCTCAGTCAAGTAACTTTGCTGCTGCATCCAGAGGTGGGGAGATTTGGACCACGGGAACCAGCAAGAGCCCTCCACTCCCTCTCCCCACGCCCCCACCTCAGCTGCCCAGCGCCGCTCTCGGCGTCCCCAGAAGAGCCCACCCCTCCTGACCCCCCGGAGCCGCAGGGCCGTGCAGGGTGTCCCGCTGTCTCCGAGCCCTGCTGCCTGGCTCGCTCCCAGAGCCAGCCACGAGCCAGCCTGCGGCAGCCCGGCACAGCCGCCAGGATTAGTGCTGATCCCTTTTGAATAGCTCGGCCTCTCCCAGGCGGGTTTTTTTGGCCCTTCAAAGGCTCCAGAGAAGGTTTGGGATGATTCTGCCTGGCAGGGAGCACGCGGGGAGAGCGCAAAGCTCCACTAATCCTCTCCGTTCCGCTCCGCTGCCAGAGAAGCTGCAGGACCTGATGAAGAAGAAGGTCTTTGAGGCAGCGTTTCCCCTGCACGAGGTGAGGCCGAGCATCGGGCGCCTGGCAGGAGAAGCCGCGAGAGGGGAGGGTGCGGGAGACCTTCGGGTAACGGGGGCTGCACCAAGACCCCTCTGGGCGAAGGGCACGACAAAGCTCCCGACGGCAGCCTGGGAGCCGGGCTGGGAATTAACGTTGCCCGAATGTTCCTGTATCCGACCGTCTTCTCTGCTCTCCAGAAAGAAGAGGTAAGGGAATTCCTAAAGGAGAGATGGGCTCGCTGGAGAGATATATTTTGCCAACAGCCAATTGAGAAGATCAGGTAACACAGGCAGAAGAGGCACGGCAGATCCTTCTAACCGAGACATCCCACCCAAAACCCAGAGAGCTTTATGCCCTTTGCCAGGCTCCTTTTTTTTCTTCCAAATCACTAGTTTGAACCTGGCTCTTCCAGCAAGTGCTGGGCTCATTCTGAAGCCCGCAAAGTTCTTAGCCTGAGGGGTATCCCTGGGGCACCCACCTCCATCTGCTAATTCTGCAGTACGAAACAGCCCCTGCGTCTGCTCGGTTTCCAATTAGCCCAGTTCGTTTTCAACCACACGCTCCCACCTTCAGAAGGAAGCGAGGTGGGCACAGAGCGTCCTGCAGCACATCTGGCCCCAGGCGGAACTCGGGGCATTAAAGGCAACAAGGGGCTCCTAGAACCACAGTAAAACCCGGGGAATAGCGCACATCTTTTAAAAGGGGAAGAAAACTCACCCTCCATCAGGGGAAGGTGGGCAAAGAGAACCTGCTACTTCATAACATCATCCCCGGGCTCTCAGGGCGACAAAATGGTAAAATGGAGATGTGTCCTCCTTCCTTAAAAGCGCATCACAGCCTAGGAGTCGAGCAGAGGCACCGGGGAGTGCTGAGGGTGCAGGAGCTCGGGCAGCTCCTCGTTTCCCAGGCCAACACATCCCGACTTGTTGCTATCTCGGAAGGACTAAGGGGCTGAGTGCAAAATCAGGGCAGGCGAGGGGGTAGGAGTGTTGGGGTTTTTGTTTGTTTTAAACAAAGGCCAGGGAGCACATCACCCCTTTGGCTGCTGGTAGGAAGTGAATTCCCCTGGAATACAGGAGGGGAGGCAGGTCCATCAGTCAGCAGTTACCACCAGTCCTTACCCACGCCTCCAGCGCGCTGGTGAGATACTGGCACCATAAGAAGGAGAGCGGAAAGCGCTGCAGGGAGACGGCAGCCTGGAAAGAGCAACGGCTCTGGTCTGAGAAACGTTGCACCCCCACAGCCCCCTCAGCTTCTTCAAGCCCAGCATTTCTAGAATTGTTCTGTAGGCACCGATTGCAGCCTGGTCCCTGCTGTTCCCACCCCTCTTACCTTCACATGGAAGCAGGCATCAGTGAGAGTGGCTCTCCCCGGGGCATACTAACACGGGGGAAAAGAAAAAAAAATAGAAAATAGAAAATAGCAAACCTTAGCCACCACCAGGTTGCCTGAGAACAGGAGAAGGCTTCTCCCAGGCTTCTCCAAACCCCAGCAGGGCAGCGTGCCCCACACCACGCAGCACCGCCCCCCCAGCAGCCCCCTGTTGCCCCCCACCCCGCATTCCCCTCTCAGGGTGCCCCCAGCCGCGGCTGCCGCGCACTTCACTGCTGGGTGAAGACCGCCAGCCCGGCCGTCTGCCCTTGCTTGTCCCGCTGCCGAAATCCCCCGGGAAACGCTGCACGCTTGCGCTTCCCCCCGCTCCTCGACCCGCTCGTGCTGACTCTGCCAGTCCCAGCACATCCCCAGTCCTGTGGGCAGCGCTGCCCCCCCCGGACCCGACGTCCCTTCGAGGGTGGCAGAGCATTTTCTAGCGACCCCTGACAACGCGGTCGGGCGCAAACCACACCTCGCCTTCCCTTCCAGGTGCTATTTCGGTGAGAAGGTGGCCCTGTACTTTGCCTGGCTGGGCTGGTACACCTACCTGCTGGGAATCGCCGCGGTGGTCGGACTGGTGGTCTTCGTGGCTGGGATTACTGTTTTCAATTCCAGCCAGGTGAGGTAAGGCAGCTGGGAATGCCGAACGCGCGAGCCCTTCACGAGCCTTTGCTATGCCCGTGGCTGTGAGCCGCTGTTATTCCGCTTTGCTTCCCTCGGCGCCTTTCTCTCCAGCAAGGAGATCTGTGAAGCCAGTAACACCGTCATGTGCCCACTCTGCGACCAGAAGTGCCCATTCTGGCTCCTCTCGGACACCTGCATCTACGCCAAGGTAGGCGGCCCCTTCCCAAGGGAGGCTCAACACAAAGGACGGGGAAACGCTCCCAGCTTGTGCTGCTCCCACACCCCTAGAAAGAAAATCCCCCCCAGCAAACTGGCTGCAACACGCAGGAAACCTCCGCGAGGAGGAGGAGGAGGTACAGCCAGGTCACAATCTCCATCCCTGCCAAGGAAGAGTGAGAATCGCAGAACTTTTTAGGTTGGAAAAGACCTTTAATATTGTCAAGTCCAACCACTAAATGAGTTTACCCCTACCAAGTCCCAGCGTCCACCCCCTTCCTGCATTTTGCCCTCCTGCAGCATCTTTGCTGCCTGTGGGGGGACGGGGGTGGCAGGAGGACCCCCGAGCACAGCGGCCTCTCCCCAGACCCCAGGGTGCCACAGCCCCCCCACCCCCTGCCCCATCACGCTCTGCCTTCATCTTCTCCAGGTCACTCACATGATTGACAACGAGGGGACGGTGTTGTTTGCCATGTTCATGGCCATCTGGGGTAGGTGTTGACGTCTTGGTGCCAAACACACGGGGTTTGGAAGGGGGAGCAGCCCCCCGCAGTCGGGGGAAAGCGGGTGCAGGAAAACAGGATGCTGACACAGCTCCGCCGCTCAGGGGCTTTTTAGTCCTTCTCTCCTCCCCTTCCAGAGCCGTCAGCTCCCTTCCGGGCACAGCAAGGGACAAAACCACCCCAGCAATTCCCGTCAGCTCCCCAAACACTCCTTACCTGTCCCACCTCAGAGCTTTCACTCCTGCGCCCACCACAGCCCCCTGCACAGCCCCCGGCAGCCCCCGGCTCCTCCACCAGCTGCCCTTAAGTGGTGGCAGCTGCGGGGGGGAGGGACCACCCACTGCCCCCAGGTGGCTGCCCCATCTCCCAGCTCGGCAGAGCACGGGGGGCTCCCAGCTGGCGGGGTCCCATCCCGTCACGGCATTTGGCTCTGCCACAGCCCCTAGTGACAAACACCCCCGGGGACGCGGGCTGTGCGAGCCCAGGGTCCCAGCAGGTCGGGGACAGGGTCTGGCGTGTCGCTGGGGGTGGGTTGCGCAGGGACAGGCTCGGGAAGGTCAATCCGGGTGAACAGGAGGGGTTGCAAAGGGGTTTGCGGAGGTGCAGCCGTGCCGGGGTGCAGTGCAGCACACCCGCGCCGCTTGAAAGGTGTATTTTCCATAAATCCGGAATAATGTGTCTGGCTGGCACCGTGCAAACATGCCCACCATGGCAGAGCAGCCCTGTGCTTCCTCCGCATCATCCCAAATCCCCTGTAGACACTAGAGCTGGCCCAACTCCCAGTGAAAGCTCCCCCGCCCACCTCCATCCCCGTCCCCATCCCCATCCCCATCCCCATCCCCATCCGCAGGTGGGGCCGAGCACCCATTGCTGCACATCCAGGGTCCTTCCTGCTCGCCGAGATGCGGAGGTGGCTGCACATCCCTCAGGGGCCAAGGGCAGTCCAGGCCGGTTTGCGTCGAGGTTGGGTGGGAGCAGGACTGTCCATCCCGCTCTGTGGGACGGAGGGCTGACTTTGTCTCCAGAGCCATCCCCCGGTGTCACAGCGCCCTCTCCTTCCCTCCACAGCCACCGTGTTCCTGGAACTGTGGAAGAGGCAGAGAGCCACCGTGGTCACCGACTGGGACCTGTACAGGTGGGATGAGGAAGAGGTGAGGATGTCATCCGTCCTGCCTGGCACTTCCCTTTTCAGGGCAGGAGTCAGACAGACCTACAGAAAAGACACGTCACAGGGACCCCCTTGCCCAGCTTGATTCTCCGTAGGTGTAAACATCTCATGGAAACGCTCAAACAAACAGCAAGTCCAACAGTCTGGACAGTCCTGGGGGAGCCTTAGGCGAGACAGACCCCCGAGTTAAGCACCTGGTAGCCACCTCTCCGCATTGCCAGTCACCTCCCTGCCTGCACGAGGGCTTGAACTCGGCCAGGACTGGCCATGCCGCTGTGGGCTGGGTTGGGTGGTCATCCCTGTCCTTCGCTGGTGCCGCTCATCCCATATGTCTGTTAACACAGCGTCCCCTGGGCTTTCTACTACCTGGGCACAGCTCTGCTGGATCCTTCCTTTCCTGGTTTGTTTGTTTGTTTATTTATTTATTTACTTACTTACTTACTTTAAGGAGGAGCTGGCTATGGAGCTGATCAATAATTTGCAGCATGAACCCCGGCAGTACCAGCACTCCTACCTCCGCAGCACCATCGTACTCCTCTTGGTTCTGTTGATGGTACGTGCCCAGGTGAACACAGGAAGATCTGGTTTAAGGGCACGTGGACTTTCCTCCTTCCCTCCCTGCTCTGCCGCAAGAACGGCACCTCACAGCAAAGTGTCCTAGTACCAGAGCAAGGGCAGAAACCAGGTAGTTAGGGCAGGTCCGTGCCCATCACAAGGATCCAGGGGCCTCCCTACGCTCACAGCTCGCTGTGCTGATAGAAAAGGCCAACCACGCTTTGGGGATCTGTGCTGAAGGCTCTGCTCTTGCGGTGGAAGGCAGTGAGGATCGGGGCAGTAACACGGAGGGCAGGAAGAGGCCAACCCTTGGTGCCCTCGTTTCTCCCCATGGGCCAACAGAGGGAGTCTAGATGAGTAGTTCAGGTGGAGACATCCACCTTACCAACCTCTCATCCGTAACTGAAGAGCATTGGCTTGCGTTTGAGGCCACATCCAGACGAGCTCTAAGGAAGGAAGCCAGGGTGTGAAGGGCCGGTGGCCCTCAGGTGGGACGGAGCAGGTGCCCGCCGTGCACGGCTTCTCACCACCCCGCTGCCCTCCTTCTCCCCAGATCGCCGTGCTGATCGGCATTGCCCACGCGCTCGTCATCTACCGGGTGATAGCGACGGCTCTCTTCACCCAGAGCGACTCCGAGTTCCTGCGCGAGCAGGCCAACACCATGGCGGTGATGACGGGGGCCGTGTTGCACTACGTCACCATTGTCATCATGACCAAGGTGCGGAGCGAGACCTGGGGCGAGCAGCGGGTCTCCTCCTTGCTTTGTCACCACCAACCCTCCCCTCTCCTTTTATACCGCTGTCCTGCAGGTCAACAGGCGCGTGGCCCTCTTCCTCTGTGACCTGGGTAAGGGAAACGGGGATGTCTCCCACCTGCACCCACTCCCCGCCGCGCCGAGTGCCCAGCAGTACCCGGGGGCTGCGGCACAGTGCGCCCTTGGTCCCCGAATGTGGCCAGGCTCCCGGCCCCCTCCCTTCCTCCACCGTCACACAGCGTCTGCCGGGCAGCTCGTGCCACGCAGGTCCCCGTGGGAGGCTGCAGCCCTCCAGCACACAAGCGCATCTGTGGCCCACACGCTGCTGGCCAGCTGTCCCACAGCCACCTTGTGCTTTGGAGGGACAGTCACCCCGCGGGGCTAAGACCCAGCAGGAGCAGGAAGCCACCACAGCTGCAGGAGAGCTCCCAACATGGTTTTCCTCCCAGCTGAAGGGCCCCTTCTCCCCTAGCTCATGGCTCTGGGGGACATCCCTGCTTTAGCTGGGCTCAGCTCCATCAAAGGGCTCAGGTCAAGGGCAGGGAAGGCTCCACGAGGGGCAGAGGTACCTTCTGACCTTCAAAGAGCTGCCGTGTCATCCAAGGGGGAGCAGGGCAAGGTCCCACCGCTCCGTGACCAAGTCCCTGGGCTTTGCTTCCTTCCCTAGAGAAACCACGGACCTTCTCCCAGCATGAGAACAACTTCACTGTGAAGATCTTCACCTTCCAGTTCTTCACAAACTTCTCTTCGCTCATCTACATCGCCTTTTTCCTGGGACGGTGAGTGGTGGCTGAGGGCCGGGGGGGAGCAGAGGGGAGCCCAGTTTTGGGACATACATCCCCAACTCTCCCCAGGGTCTAGGGAGAGCCCAGTCCCTCTCACCTCCCCACCAGGCACAGGGGTCCCATGTGGGACCTCAGGAGGGCCATGACTTTTCCTGGTGGGCACGGTGGGTGGGGGAAGCCCCTTGCCTCTCCACCGGTGCCCAGAGGATGGTGCCCTCCATCCTGCACGTGGACGCTCATCCAATGGGGGTCAGCAGTGGGGCTCAGCAGACACTGCTGTTGTGGGTTCCTTGCTCAGGATCAACGGCCATCCAGGGAACTACGTGCGCATCGCTGGCAAGTGGAGGCTGGAGGAGGTGAGGGAATTGCCATGAAGCTCTCTGACCCTGCGCCACGACTCCTACTCTTCCTTCCCCTGCTGCCCAGCAAGGCTCTGGGAATCCCAGCATTCTCCCACAGCACCCGCCTTGGCCAAAGAGCCCCTCGGGGCAGGCGGAGCCCTGCTTGGGTGCACGACTCCTCTCGTCCCTCCGCAGTGCCACCCCAGCGGCTGCATCACCGACCTCTTCATCCAGATGGCCATCATCATGCTGCTCAAGCAGACCATCAGCAACGTGATGGAGTACCTCATCCCGTAAGCTTTCCTCCAGCCCGCGAGTGCTCACCGGTGCTCCTGCGCGTTCAGGACAGCTGCCCAGCTCTGACGGAGATTAACCCTGCGCTTTGGGCCAAGCTTTCCTCTTTTCCCTGCCTGGGGTCTCCGGGGCTGCCGCTGGCAGCGGTTCAGCCCCGCTGTCCCCTGCGGGCAGTGGTACAACCGGCTCCCTCCCCACGCAGGTGGATGGCCCACAAGATACGCAAGTGGAGGCAGCGCCCCAAGAAGCAGAGCGTGATGTTAGGAGAGGAGGAGGAGGCTGAGGACCCCTGCAAAAGGCAGTGGCTGAGCAACTACCAGCTCGGCGAGGTCAACTTCTTCAGCCTGTTTGACGAGTTCTTGGAGATGGGTATGTCGGGCGGGGGGTCGAGTGAGGAGGGATGCTGGGTGCAGAGCCACGTGCCCTCCTTGGCTGGAGAGAGCCCATCCGTAGGTGAGGGAGAGCTCGGAGACCCAGCTCTGTGCCCAGCCCTGCTCCAAGGGCTCTGGCACGCCAAGGAGATCATTCCCAAAACAAGAGAGAGGGGGCAACTGTGCTGGCCCTGGGCCCCTGCCTAGGACCCTCCTCTCCTCCCCGGAGGGCGGAGGTGATGGCTGGAGTCCCCTGACGGTCCCTCTGCCAGGCTGGCTCAACCAGTGCCCGGTGGGGCCCCCTCAGATCCCCCTTTCCAACAGCCCTGAGAGAGGTGGGTGTCACCTGGGGGGAGGTGGGTCCCCAAGACAGGTCTGTCTCTCCCTTTCCTCCCTGCAAAGCCCCTCTGACACAAGCCACGAAGCAGGACCAACCCAGACGGCGGTCAGGACCCTGTGGGACGTCCCCTCTGCGGTGGCGTCACACCAGCATTTTGCCCCTACACAGTGATCCAGTACAGCTTCACCACCATTTTCGTCGCTGCCTTTCCCCTCGCCCCGCTGCTGGCCTTCTGCAACAACCTCTTTGAGATCCGCCTGGACGCCATCAAGATGATGCGGCTGCGCCGGCGCATCGTGCCCAGGAAGGCCAACGACATCGGTGAGCGGCGCCCAACAGCACCCTCCTTCCAGCACGGCCGCTGCGCGCACGGCGCCGGCATTGAGCCCTTTCCCAGGGTGACCCCGTGAGCATCCCTGTGCCAGGGACTGGCATCGCTTCTCCGTGGAGGTGGGAGACCCAGGGAGAGCTGTGGGTTGGGGAAGGATTTCAGACCCCGCAGAGGCTGAGGGGCAGCTTGGTGGCCTCCTCCACCTCTTCTGGCCAAACCAAACCTGTCCCTGAGCTGGGGCGGGGGCTGCAGCCCTCCAGCAGCGGCCCCGAGCTGTCAGAGGGGCCTCACCGCCCCCCTCTCCCGCAGGAATCTGGCTGCAGGTCCTGGAGGCCATCGGCATCCTGGCTGTCATTGGGAATGGGCTGGTCATCGCCATCACGTCCGACTTCATTCCCATGCAGGTCTACAAGTACACCTACAGCCCCTGCATGACGGAAAACAGGACCGACGTGGAGTGAGTGCCACCACTGCCCGCGGTGTCCCCGCCTGCCCCGCTGCCACCGCTGCAGCAGCGCAGGGCAGCTGAGCCGCCCCCACGGCGGGGTGGGGGGAGAGGGGAGCAGGGGAGGGGTTTCCGGATGGCACCGTCTGCGGCATCCCAGCTGGCTCCCGCTCACACCACCCCTGCGGCGGGCAAACTGGTGCCGCTGAAGGGAATGAGCGCCGCGTGGTGCTGGGGAGCTGCAGGGCCGCCTGGGCGCCTGCCCGCGCCTCTCCTGCCCTCCCCCTTTTCCTCCGAGCCATGGCTCGCTGCCCGAGCTCCGTCAAACCGGACACAAGTCCCAGGGACTTCACCTCCCCCAGGCGTTGTGACAACCGGTAGCTAGGGAGGGGAGGGAGAGCCCCAGATGGGTGCTGACTTCCCCAAAACGGGGGGCTACAGTCTGTGCTCAACCATAGCACCAGCCACCTGAGAATCCACACGCCAGGGAAACCTCAGAAACGACAGCTGCGGCAGACGGGCCCTGCGGCAAAGGCAGGACTTCACGCCCCCTAGAACGACGCAGGAGCCGCAGCCGTCGGCCAGGGCACGCCGCAGCTCCGCAGCGTGGCCGCGAGCCGGGAGCAGCCCTTCGCCTCCGGGCCAGCGCGCACAGACATGGTCTTTCCCCCCGCAGCTGCTCGACCGGCTACATCAACCACAGCCTCTCCGTCTTCCGCATCCAGGACTTCGAGCCGCACACGCAGGTGCCCGAAACGCTGCTGGACCTCAAGATCAAGGAGTGCAGGTAACGGCAGCCCGCGGCCGTTGCCCAGGAGCATCTGCCCCGTCCCGCTCCGAGCCCCTCATGGAGACATCCCGCCTGCGGCTGGGGAACGGGTGGAGGGAGCAGAGCTGGAGGCGGCCATGTGCAGGAAGCCGGCGGGGCTCCTCTCGGAGCTCCGGGGAGGCAGCCGAGGCCGGGCGCGACGCCTGGCACGGGGGAGCCTGGCGGGTACTGATGGGGCTGTGCTGCAGGTACCGGGATTACAGGAACGCCGACGACTACAGCTACACGGTCCAGTTCTGGCACATCTTCGCGGCGCGGCTGGCCTTCCTCATCCTCTTTGAGGTGAGCGCCGGGGAGGCCGGAGGAGGCTGGGGCAGCCGGGGGCAGCAGCAGGGACAGGAGGTCCTCACTGCCCCGGCGGCTCCCTCTGCTCCCTGCAGCACGCGGCGCTCTGCGTCAAACTGATCGCAGCCTGGTACGTCCCCGATGTCCCCAAGTCCGTTAAGAACCGGTTTCGGGAGAGAAAGCACAGCAACCTTCGCAAAGAGCTGAGGTGGGTGATGCCCCGGGGGCGGCTGTGCCCGCAGCAGGAGACCTGCCCGGCCGCAGGATCCGTCTGCTCCAGAGCCCCAGGACCGGGCTAACGCTGCCCACCGCAGGCGCGGAGACGGTGGGGCCGTGAGCTCCTGCCCTCAGCGCAGCGCCTCCATCCCCTCTCCGGGGCAGCTTCTCCCCCAGCTTCCAGCCCAGCCTGCGCCACCCGGGGCCTCCAGCAGAAAACGTTCTTTTTAAGGTGGGCTGTGTCCCACAGAGGGCTGCGGGCAGGGCGGTGGTCTCCCTCCCCAGCCCAGCTGCCCGCCTCGCAGGCACTCCAGGCCAGCGAAATGGGTCCCACCTGAGGCAGCCCAGTACCAGTGCTCACCAGGGGAAGGGACTGCTTGGCTTTGGCTTTTCCTTCAGAAAAAGAAAAGCTCCAAGTTAAAACAAGGAACAAAGTTACCCAGATTTTACATTTAAACTTTGATTTAAAAAAATAATCAAGTATTTCAGCTGGAAAGAGAACCAATGTAGCTGAGAGCCATAGGCTGGGCTGCCCTGGTGCTGCTGTCCTCCACGGACTGAGCCCCGCTTTGGGGGAGGGCTCAGCCTGTCCCTCTTCACCACCACCTTGTCCCAGCTGCCCCCCAAAATCCCGGCGGGAGCAGAGGAGAGTGGGGCTCCGGAAGCACCGTGCTGCCACAGCTCAGCTCTCAGGCTCTGACCTCCCATTGGCAGAGGCATTTCCCACAAACAGATTTTCCACAAACAGCATATCATTTTTTCTCCATTTATTTTTGGCGAAAACCCCTGTTCCCACCCTGAGTATTTTCCCACTCCTCCCCACTGTTTCCCGGTTCAGGCAGTCCCCTCCCCAACGCCCCTCTCCTTTCTCCCCCAGCACGATGGAGTACTCCACCGAGGTGTAGCCACCGCGCACCGAGGAGAACGGGAAACACGGACTTGAGCCCTCCCTGCCCGGCCTGGCAGTGCCACGGGCTCAGGAGGAGCTGCTGCCCGCAGAGACGGGCCATGTGTCCCGGCTGCGACCGAGCTTGGACTTGAGCTGGGATGCGACAACGTCACGGTGGCTTCACAGGAGCAGGATGCTTTCCGACTTGCACGGCCGTGAGGAGGAAGGAAGCTGCAGCGGAGCCAGGGACGGTGCCTTCCCAGCTCGCCAAGCAGCTGGGGAAGAGCTTTGGCACCGGGGACAAACCACGGTGCAGCACCCAGCCGCCGTCGGGTGACCGCGACGCTGGTTTGCAGGAAATGACCTGGCTTTCTCGTCAATCGTGACCATAACGTGCAATTCGGCATTACAGGAAAAGCCAGTTACCTCGTCCCAGCTTCCCTCTTCAGCTCTCTTTTTGCACTTTGGACTCTTCTTCCTCTGCCGTCAGTGACCTCCTGACTCCTGCACGGCCAAGAAACGTGAGTCCTTCCCCTTTCACCACCGCCAGCACAATCCTCCTCTCGGCACCACTACGGCATGGCTGCAGCTCCAACCTGCTGTTTTTGGGGACATTGGAAAAATGCAGTCGTTAGCCTGATTGTGTTTTGTTCCGGGCTCAGCCGAGCCTCCGCGTCTGCCCTAAGCACACCCGACAGCTGTGCCTGGCTCATCTACCGTGAGCAAAATGGTAAATAAAGGTAACACCCACCCAGACACAAGCAGCCAGATTTCAGCTGCCGTGAGTCACTGTAGGCATACCGGTATCGTTCCTGCCTTCCTCCCTTGCCATCCACATCACCCAAAGAAACCGTCTCCCATAAACACTTTTTTGTCTGAACATGAGTAATCAAAAAAGGCTGGAGCTGCGGCACCCGTGCATAGCCCGGAGCCAGGGCTGAGTGTGGGTGCTGGCTGGTGAGAGGCTTAAAAGCAGTTGGCGCTTCGACCATGCACAGCGGGAAAACAACCCGTTAAATGTGCTGGGGTAACAGAAACGCTGAGCTGCACAGATAATCCTGAGTGATAGGGCTAGTGAGGGTTATCTCCTGCCCCAAAACGTGACCTGCCAGCCTAAACCCCAGCCCTGCCAGCCTGACATTTCTCCAATTCTCTTTGCTCAGAGCCCCGCAGGGCTGGCTGGGGCTGCCCCTTCTCCCCACGGCAGGCAGAAGGGGGGCAGGGGCTCCAGCCCGCGGCGGCACTGGTGTCTCAGCCAGCACCACCACTCTTCCAACGTGTGCCCCTTCCCCGGCTCGCAGCTCTGCTCTCGGCTGGGGCTACCTTTAGCCACTTGTTCACGGACTCAAGGCAGAGTTGTTTATGCCCAAAGAACAAAGTCTTTGTTCATCGCTGCCCAGGAGTGATAACGTGCCCTCGAACACATGACTCCTCACTTGGCCTGGAGTGCAGAAACGGTCCTTTGATGCCCCAAGATTCCCCACACACGCTACATCAGGCCCGTGCAGCCTTGCCGAGCTGGGTTTGCAAATGCACGGGGAAAAAGCCTTTCTCCTAATTCTTCCCGATTTCAGTTAATGAGGAAGGCAGGAACACGGGACAGGCGATGACAGCTCGCTTCCCAGCTTTCTTATGGACCTTGTAACTCCAGGACAAATCCACTAGAGCAGTTCAAAGCTTTAGTCCTTTTTTCTGTGTAAGAACTGGAAACTTTTAAGGGGTTGGTACGTTTAACCTCAAGCTCCACCCTTTCATCCCCGCCTCTCTGAAAAGGCAAGAGGCGCCTCCTTGTGTTGGAGGTGAGTTGTGGGGAGGAACTGAACGGAACACGGGAGTTACAAGGGTGCCACGGTGTGGAAGTGCGGGTGCACGTGTACCAGCTGTGACAGCCACCCCGCAAACTCAGATAAGCAAACGTGAGCACCACAGGTCATGCACAACTATTTCATCAGGGCTGATTTGTCGTGTTCCGTAATTAAAAGCCAGAGTGGTCCAAGCCCCCGCCGTGGCTAGAGCCATACCGCCGTACAGGAGTCTGCGCGGTGACGCCTCTTCCCATAGTTAAATTGGTTCTCACAGTACACAGCTCTGTGAGCACTGCGCGTGTCGCGAGAGGCCACGCCGCTTTCAGCTCGCCCGAAGGGTCAGGGCAGCCCCGGTTTAAGAGCAAAAAGCCAGCGCCCACCGTGCCTCCTCGGAGACGAGCAGCGATTGCGATTAAAGGTCTCTGACTAGGTGGCACCTCATCCTGTAGCAGTATTCTTGTTTCTGGGACTTGGAAGCAAAGCCTGGTTTCGTATCGTATCGATGGCCTTGGAACACAGTCACCTGGCAGCTCTAAGTAGCTTAAATTTAATCAGCTTCAAGCTGTTAAATGCATCAAGAATTGGCTATTAGGGAGCTCACAGTGCACAGTGATTCCGCTCAGCTGCTCCTTCGCAGGGAGCCATCCCTGCCCCAGCAGCACGCGCAGGATGGGTCGCAAGCCCCGGCGTGGCGCAGGCTCTGAAGGCGACAGCCTCAGCTCGTGGGGATTCCGACGGGGATTCGGATGCGAAGGGAGGGTCACCTCCTTCCCCAGCTGTGCCCACCCCTGCCACCGCCCGCCTGGCAGGACACAGCGCCCTCGGGGCACAGGGCAGGGTCACAGCCGTCTCGCTGCTGAGCCCGGCACGCTCTCAGCGTCCCCCGAGGGTCCCACCACGGGCACTCCCCAGCGGCGGGGGGTCCGGGGGGTCTGTCCCCATGGCCCAGGCCAGCCGCAGGCGGCAGGTGACTCTCCCAGCAGCGACGTGCCCGAATCAGTGCTGCAGAGAAAGGCACCAGGGTTCACTCAGCCTCAAAACTTCACTCCAAGAGCACGGGAAGCCACTAACTACCTCGCAGGGAACTGAGACGAGCCCTGCTCTCAGCCCCTCCGGCTTGTGTTGTCCTTCCACCACTGCGACCAAAACCAGCTCCCCTCCTTCTCGCTTTTAACTTACCCGCCCCCAGGAGTAACCGTGAAGGACAAGACGGGTCTCATCAGCTCCCCATTTGCCACCGAGCCCCCTCACGCCTTTGCCATGCCCAGCACCTGGGCTTGTTCCTGGGGATCCTCTATCATCCCACAAAGCCAACTGGTCTTGGCTGGCAGCCACAGGGAGGGTGGTACTGGTGAGGACGAACAGCCCTCCCCAAGCCTCCCCCACCTCCCTCCGTCAGTAACTCACCTCAGTGAAGCCTGGGCGTATCGAGTTTGCCGGTGCTCAGCAACGCGTGGCCCCAAAGCGCAGGCTGTGCCCCAGGCTCTCCCCAGGGCGTCGCACTGAACAAACAGCCCCGAACCCCCAGCGCAAGCCCCTGGCTGCCGCCATGTTTACTGGTATTACCGGTGGTGGCAGGTGCTGGCTGCGGGTTGCGTCTTGCCCTGACACCTCCGTGGGCTTTTCCAGCCATGGAGAGCCGGGGGTTTCCTCCTCGGCCCCGGGAGCCTTGTGCAGCCTGTGTGTACCTGGCTGCCTGGGGCTGCTGGGCTGGCAGGCTGGTTGGGTTGCCTTCTTTTCTCTCTTCTATTTTTTTTTTTCCCTTTTCCCCTCCCCTAAAGCCAGAGTTGGTTTATTTTTTTCCCCCACAGGTTCAGGTGGAGACGGAGGTGGAGCAGCAGGAGGGAGGGACGGCCAGCCCCTCCTGCAGGCCTGGCGCCCGGCGATTGGGGCGGCGGGAGAGCCCAGCAAAGGGCAGGGGCTGAACCGGGAAGGGGGGAGAAAATATATAAATTATTTAAATTAAAAAAAAAAAAGCGAAAAAACAAGCACTGATCTGGCAGGTCCAGTTGGCTCAAGCAGCGCGCGAGGGAGGCGGCTGGCAGGAAGCCTGCAGCCAGGGCACCGGGGAAGCTCCCAAGGTAAATGCAGCTCTCCTCCGCTTCCCTTTCCGCGCCGACGCCATCCCGGCGGGGGTCAGTGGGGTCTCGCCCTCTCCCCGCAAGCCCCGCTGCAGCTCTGCGCGCTCCCCCGCGTGCGCGGACCCACGGCTCCCCTGCCGCCATGCCCACCTCGCTCGCCCCGTGGCCGTGCTCCGTGGGGTGCCGCAGCCCCACCATCACCTACTGCCGCACGGCACCCACAGGGGCCTCTGCTGTGCTCGGGGCGCTAAAAACCAGGCTGTCCCCAACCCCAAGACGCAGGGAATGGGAGCGTGCTGTGCTGCTGCCCGTTAACCCACACTCCTCCCTCCCTTGTGGGCAGCAGCCCTGACACCCGGCTGCCCTTTGGGCATCCAGCGCCATTTCGTGCCCCGGAGCCAGGGGGCCCTGGTGGGCTGCACCTCGCCATGGGGCCGGGAAGGCGTTGAGGGCTTCCCCGAGCTCTCCGGCCAGTCTGCATCTTGTCGGTGCTTCCCTATTTCCAACTATGAGGGTGGAATGATTTACGAGTGACCCATCCAGGCAGGACCACGCAGAGCCGGAGCATCCCCGCCGGGAGGAGAAAGCCCCGCGCCAGCCTGGTGCAGCGTCTCCCATCCCCTTCCCAGCGCACAAGCCGGGTGGGCTGGCCCATCTCCATCCCTTGCTCTTCCATCCCCTGCTCGTCCGCCCCCAGCCATGGAGGGACCCAGTTAATGTTTAGGTATCAATCGCTTCCCAGCTGCTCAGGCTGGACACTATAAGCATTCCCAGCGTACCTTGACCCACAGCCTCACCCCGCGCCTGGCACCACGGCTGCTGTGCCAATGGGAAGCTGCAGAGCAGCGCCGGAGACCTCCCCCTTCCCGTGTCACACCGGCAGCAGAGGTGGTTTCCCCAGGGACAGCCCGACCCCAGCAGCCCTGCTGGTGCCCAAAGCCGGTTTGGGACTGAGCGCCATGGAGCTCCGGGGCCAAGAGGCAGCCGAGGGAGACGCTGATCCCCCCTGGCCCCAGCAGTCGGGTGTGTTTACAGTCCCGCTGCCGTGCAGTGTCACCAGCGACAAGACGTCCTTGTTAATCCCACACCGGCCCCAGGGGACGCGCCGCCCGCACCGGGAGCTCTGCGGGTGTTCGGGGATGGAGGAGCCCGACCCCACCGCCGGCCTCTGCGTCGCCGTTTGCTCCCGCTGCCCCTTTGCCCGCTGCGATTTATGGGCAGGGCAGGGTGTCCCCCGTGGTGCCCCTCTTCCCGCAGGGCTGTTGCAGCAGCGTTGCCACCAACCGCGCCGTGCCAGCCGGGGGACGGTCCCCGTGCTCCATCCCCCTGTGCCCCCGCGCAGGGCGCACGGTGCGGCTACGGCTGCCCCCGGGCATGGCCGCAGGGTGGCCACAGGCCGAGGCTCCGAACGCGGGGGGAGCACTGTGCCCGCCTGGCTTCGCTCCGCACCACCAGAGCTCCCGAGATAGGAAGCCCATGTTGCTATAAATAAACCGCCCCACTGTTTAATTAGCAATTTCAATGGGCACGGCAGGCTGGGAGCCGCACTGCAGCCAAGACGGGGCGTTGATAGCACCACGGGGGTCCCGCCGAGACCCCCCAGCCGCAGCCGTGGGGGCAGCTCACCATGGTGTCACGGGGAGGTGTCGCACGCCCCGTGGCTGAGCCGCCACCACGGCTCGTTTCTCCCCGCTGGCCTCTGGTTCGAGCTGACGCCGCGTGTTTAACACCCTGCAGCCCCCGGCTGGTCATTAATCACCTCCCGCCCGTAAATTCGCGGTCAGGAAAGCCAGGCTGCGAGTCGGCGCTGCACGGGGACGGCAGGTGACACGGTGGCCACCAAGTCGTGGCTGGGACACAGCTTTGGCTTTACCGTGGAGCAGCACCTGCTGCCCCCCAACCCCGATCGCTGTGGGGAGCCATGGGGACCACCGGGACGTTCCCTGTGCCAGCCCAGCCTGGAGCAGCCAGCGCTCACGGAGCCATTTCTGATCTATCCCAGGCCCAGCCAGCCCTGCGGCGGTGGCAGCTGGACTTTGTCCCCCCGGAAGACGCCACGCCGCGGGGGCCCTCCTGCCACAGGTGACCCTCCGGTGATGCCGGCAGCTGCCCCACACGTCGCCTGAGCACGCCATGGCAGGTAGGCTGCAAAATCAACACTTTCACCTCTTTTCAGCTGGGAAGGACCCCTTGCTGGCGGGCACGGCAGGGGTTCCTGCTCGCTGCTCCGCCTTTGCCTCGTAGGGTGGGTGAGGGTCCGTCACAGCCCCAAAAACCGGCTCAGCCTGTTGCAAACCAGCCGCAAGCGCCGCTCGCTGCCAGACCCCCATGGCAGAGCTTGTTTTTCTGGGGAAGTCGGGATGGCTCCGGCAGCTACCCACCCAGCCGGGAGCTGGATCAGCTTTCCCATCCAAAACCCCCTTCCTGCTCTGCCCCCAGAACTTTGCAGCGTGCCCCCCGAAATCCTCGTCCCGGCCACCAACGAGACGCTGGAGCTGGCACTGGGAAGCCAGGTAGCGCTGAACTGCACCGTGCGCTGGGCGGCCGCCGAGCGCTGCGAGCCCGTCCCTGCCTGGACCAAAGACGGGCAGTGGCTGGGCAGCCAGAGCAGCCAGGACACTGCCTGGTAAGCAGCCTGCCCTGGGACACGTCCGTCCGCCCATCTGTCTGTCTGTCTGTCTGTCTGTCTGCCAGGGTGGGTTGCCACATGGCCCAACCCCTGGCGGCCCTATCTCCCCCCAGGTTTGGCCAAAATACCTCGGAGCGGCTCCTCGCCAGCGTCCTGCAGCTCAACCTCACGCACGATGCCGACTTTGGGGTGTTTGCCTGCTGGGTCAGCAACGCCACCGCCACCTTCACCCTGCGGCGAGTGGGTAGGGACATGCCAGGGACAGAGAAGGGACACCTCCCCACGGGGATTATCACTGCCCCTCCTAGGGCAGCGTGTCACGGCACAAACCTACACCAAAGCCAGAAAACCTGGGCCAGCAGCCACCAGCCATGCTCACCGTGCCCTTCCCTGTCCTTGCAGAGGTGGCAGGGCACGTGCCCGCAGTGCTGGCAGCCCTCCTGGTCCTGGTGCTCCTGGTGCTTCTGGCCGGGCTCTACGTCCGGTGCCGCCTGAGCATGCTCCTCTGGTACCGGAACCGCTACGGAGAGCTGGAGATCAACGGTGAGCTGCCAGGGAAGGGCGCGGAGGTGGTGCCCCCCTTGGGAAAAGCCTCCCCCGGGCCGGAGGCTTACAGACACGCAGAGCCCTCCCTGGCATTACAGCCCCCCCTGTCCCCGTGCCTCTCCCCAGACGGGAAGCTGTACGACGCTTACGTCTCCCACGCCACCGCCCCGGACGACCGAAAGTTTGTCCACTTCATCATGAAGCCACAGCTGGAGAACCGCTACGGCTACAAGCTCTTCCTGGATGAGCAAACCATCCTGCCCAACTCAGGTAGGCACCGGACCCCCGCGGGGGCGGGCAGAGGGGCAACACCAGCACCTGGGGGCCTGAAATCCCTTTCCCTGCAGAGCCCTCGGCTGACCTGATCATGAACGTGAGCCGGTGCCGGCGTCTCATCGTGGTCCTCTCCGTCGCGTACCTGGAGCAAGACTGGTGCAACAGCAGCTTCAGGTAGGAGCGGCTCCTGCCTGCTCCGGGGGAGAGGAGCCAGCGGGTCCTTCACCCTCCTGCCACGCGCCTGTCTCGCAGGGAAGGGCTTTGGAGGCTGCTGGAGCTTTCCAAGAAACCCATCTTCATCGTCTTCGAGAGCCAGTACCGGGAGATCACCCACCCCGCCATCAGCCTGCTGAAGCAGCACCGGAGCGCAGTGACCTTGCTGGTGTGGCGAGCTGGCTCCATGGTGAGAGCTGAGCAGGACCCCGTCCCGCCAGCACCCCCATTTCCATCCCCAGCCTCCCTTTTTGCGTCAGCCTCCCTGTCACGCTCCAGGGCTGCTCCCTGTGCTTCAGTGCTCCTAAAAAGCAGGTTGGGGCACTCCTCCTTTAGAGGCAATTTGAAAAAAACCCAACCAAACAACAGAAAGAGCCCCAGATCTGGGTGCCCGCTCCCCAGACTTGCACCATCAGGAGCCCCGTGCCACTCCGGGGTCTCCCCTGGCTGAGGCCGGGGTGACACCTCGGTTCCCAGAGCGAAGCTTTGGCCCGTGGCTGCCGTGGCCATTTCAGGGCCAGGCTGGGAGCTGGAGCCCTCGGGAGCGTTTCAGCAGGTTGGGCCGGTTTCTCCACCGGCGCGCGGGCACGCTGCCACGCTGGGAGCACAGCCCTCGCCTTGGCTGAGCTCCCAGCACCGGGAAGAGCGAGCCGAGCCCCACAAAACCTTTCCAGCCCCGTGCGGGGCCGGGCTTGGCTTCGTGGTGGTCCCGACGCGGCTCATCGCCCTGCCCCACGCAGACCCCATCATCGGACTTCTGGAAGGAGCTGTGCCTGGCCCTGCCCCGCAAAGTGTCCTTCCAGGGGACCATGGGCGACCCACAGACCCAGCTGCAGGAGGACAAGGACCCCATGCTGATCCTGCACAGCAGCTACCTGGACAGCAGTGGAGACCTGCACCCGGATGGGGACCTCGGCACAGGTCCTTGTCCCCTGCTGCTTCTCCTGGGGGGAGCAGATGGGCACTGGAGGTCAACTTTGAGCTTTGCTGCACCCTCCTGCGGCCAGCGGGCTGGGTTTAACTCCCTCCCCACCACCAAAACCCATCTCCCCACTCCTTCCAGGCCTCCGAGGATACGTTTTCAGAAGCCCCCCGCCTCCCCGCATCGGTGGCCCTCACACTCCCATGGCTCCGGCTGCCAGCGCGACAGAGGACACGCAGCTGAGGGACGGCCAGAGAACCGAGCTCGACATCTCAGACCTGGGATCACGCAACTACAGCGCCCGCACAGACTTCTACTGCCTGGTGACAGAGGATGACATCTGAGCGGGGCCACAGGCCAGCAAAGGCAGCATCCCCCGTCCCCGTGGGGCTGCACAGACCCAGATCACAGCCAGAAGAGCCTGGGCTTTATGATGGGACCAAAGCCCAGGTCTCGGTGGGAAAGACAGGAGCTGGCTCCTTCTGGTAGCTCGCTCTGTGATGGAAAACAATCACCAGAGGACACTCGTGCCCATAGTGCCTGGGCACCCCTGGGTGCCAGCACCCCCTCCCTCGCCGTGGGCTGCAGGGACATTTTTCCTGCCTGATGGACAGGGATTGGGACGGATGATGCTCTCCAAGAAGCAACGTGCCCCAGTCCCGGTGGCCCAGTGGCTGGGAATTGCCCAGCAGGAGCGGCTGCAGCACCCTCTCTCCCACCCCTGTGGCAATAAAGTGCTGCTGCTCCGAGTGGGTCTCGTCCGTCTGCAGGGATGCGGGTGCCACCGGTGGGTCTGTCCCCACCACGGCCAGCAGGGCGGGCAGTGCCGTGCTGTGTCCCATCCCTGTGCCGCATCCCGTCCCCGTGCCAGCGTACCCACCCCGCTGACTCGGAGCAACGCCCGGACGTGGCAAGGGGGGTGGCACCACAGGGTGATCTCACCCGCACGCCGGCGTCCCACGCGGCGCTCTCCTGCTCTCCCGTGTGCCGGCCGAGCGCGGGGGCAAGCAGGCATCGTTCAAGGCCTTTATTTCAGGGACACAGGGGGCTCAGGGAGTTTGTACACTGAGAGCTGGGGAGACAAACGCACCGTGACACCCCAGCCCACACCGTGCCGGGTGCCGGCACTCCGGGGGGCCACACCAGCCCTGGATGCAGCCCGTCCCGGCAGCGCTGCCTGCTCTCCCCCGCCCTGCCACCCCCTCTACCTACTCTACCTCGTTTCCCAAATGGGCTGCGCGATGCCCCCCCCCAAGCGCAGGGTCTCCCCCCCAGCCCCAAACCCACCAGCAGACCGAAGCCACCCCGCAGCCCCACTGCGTGCTCCAGCCCAGCTGCCACCAAGCAGGGAGAGCTTTGGACCCGCTGCCCCACCTGCGCAGCCACGCCGGGCACCCAGGGCACCTGCCCCCCCGCGGGGAGACGCACCCAGCAAACGCCAGCGGTGGTGTGCCCGAATCCTGCTTGCGCAGCCAGGCCCAGCCCCAAGCACAGCGGCCGGCGAGGAGCGGCACGTGGGGACAGTCCCCGTGGGGTGCAGGGATGGGGACGGCGTGGCTCAGAAGTCCCCCGGCTCCTTACAGCGAGGGCATCAATCACAACCCCCCATTCCTGGCAAAGGGGGGACCCAGCACCGTGTCGCCAATGCCACTTCCAGCTCCTTACGGCCGCGGTGACACCCCACAAACACCTGGGGAGCCATCCCCGACCTCCCACAAACCCCTGAGCTACGCGACGCCCTGTCCCCAGCCAGGGCAGAGCCGCGTAACCCACGGCGCGCCCCGCGCTGCACCCGCTGTGCCGCGATTCGGGGAGCTGGGACGGGGTGTCCCCAGAAGCCCCCCACCCCACCGGCACTGCTTTGCAGGTGCCTCCCCGAAGCCCCCAGCTCCTGCCCCTCCGCCGAGCCACCAGACAAGCTGAGCTTCGCAGCCGGCTGCCAGGAGCACGCAGGGTCCCCAGGGTCCCCAGGGCAGACCCTCACCGAGCGGGGTCCCAGCGGGGCCCCGCAGCAGAGCCAGAAGTGCCAGCTGGGTTTAAGGCTGCGGCAGGAGGGGGGACAAGCGTCCCCCCGCCGGGGGAGGGAGACCTGGCGGAGGGGGGAGGCACGAGGGACACAGCAGGGACTACGCTACGGAGCAGGGGTCCGGCGGCGAGCAGCTTCCCCAGGGCATGTCCAGCAGCAAGGAGCATCCCGGCGGGAAGAGTCAGGGCTGGGCAGTCCAGTCCGATTGCCGGTGGTCGTCCTCACAGGCCGAGGAAGTCCTCCTTCCGGTACCCCTTCTGCAAGGAGACAGGCCACGCGTCACAGCGGGGACGCCAGCACCGCCACCTCTCCTGCCCCAGGACACCCCTGCCCACACCTCGCTGAGCGGTGGGAATGCGAACGCACACCCGCTTCGCTCCAGCCCTGGCAGGGCCACACTGTCCCCACATTGGGCACGTGGCTGTCCCCACCCCGCTGGGGCAGACGCCACCAGAGGGATGATGCTCTGGAGACGTCCCCACCCCTTCAGGAGGGGCAGGCGTGGAGATGGAGCCCATTGTGTGCCTGGAAGCCTTTGGGTGGTGTGATGTGGCTTTTCGGGGTGAAGCCCCTGGCCTTGACTCCCTTGGGATCCACCCTCCGGACCCATCCCAGGATCCCACTGGCTGGAAGAGGCACCGGAGGGTGCTACGTACCATCTTGAAGTCCCGGTGGAGCTTGGTGTACTGCCACATGTTGCCCAGGAGGCTGGCTGCTGCTCTGGAGGACTTCTCATTGTCCGAGCTGGGACAGAGACAGGACACACTGAGCTTTGGGTACCGCTGGGCACGGGATGGTGCCCACCAGCCCAAGGATACCACCCCAGCAGGGCCCAGGGGGGCTGAGGACTTCACGTGGTTGGGAAGAGGCAGAAGAGTAAAGCCTGGAGCCCACTGCAACGGGCAGGGTGGTGAGCACTTCTGGCAGGAGAGGGGAGAGGCACCCCGGTGGCAAGAAAGAGGCTGCAGCGAGGGGCAACCCCATGCTGGGGTGTCCTGAGGCCCTGGCAAAGGGCTGGAGGGTGGCCATGAGGCCACTCTGAGCTCGTTTGCTGACTCCCAACACCCGGGACTTGGACCAGGGGGAGGGAGGGGAGAGCAGGACTTAGAGCCCAGGCCCGAGCTGGGGCGGCAGAGCAGACAGGGAGCTCCCACCTGTCCCTTCTCTTCTTGATGTAGAAGAGCTTCCTGAGGCCGTCGAAGTAGACGATGTCGCGGGCAGCCATAGGGCTTTCCACCACCAGGTTGTTGAGGACCGCAATGATGTTCACGATGACATCAGCGGGCGGCGCCTTGTCCCCGACACTCCCCGGCAGCTTCTCGATCAAGTGGCTGACCACTTTGGTCGCTGGTGGGCAAAGGCATCACATCAGGGCTGGTGGCCAGACCCAGGGGACACACTGCAGCCTGAGGATGAACCCTGCAACCTCCTGGGGGCAATGAGGGGACAGAAGGTCCAGCCAAGAACCTGCGGGGCAGCACCAAGGACATCTTCAAGCCCTTTGCTCTCTGGAGTCTCTGCCGAGACTCCTTGGCACCCAGGAGAGGGGCTGCGGAATGAGGACCAAGCCAAGTGAGGTGGCGGGGCTGGAGGCAGAGCACAATGGGCAGGGGGGGTTGGTTACTGGGGAGGGGGCACGGACTGGCCACTGCGACTCAGCTGTGAGTGGGGACGCAGCGGGCAGGAAGGTGCTGAGACACGGCTGGAGGTAAACGGAGGCCAGAGCAAGGAGGAAAAGGGTGGAGGGTGTCCATCAGGCTCCTCCCGGCACCCCCCCGCCCGTCCCTCCCGGCACTCACACATCTCGTCCTTGTTGCGGGCATGGCGGGACAGGTTGCGGATGAGCCCCGTCAGGGAGCGCAGCTGGTGGTGGTCGGCGGTGCGGACGCGGTCCAGCACGGGGTTCAGGATGCGCTCCTGCTCCAAGGCCAGCCGGCTCAGCACGCCCGCCCACTGCCGAGGCAAACACCCGCTTGGAGACACCTACCGGGGACCACCGGCTGCCTCCTCCCCAACCCCTCTTTCTCCTCCTCCTCCTGCTCAACGGGGCCAGGTCGGGGTGACCCGTGTCCAGGTGGTGAGTAGCGTGATGGCCACGTCCCCACCCAGGAAAGGCTCGTACCGGCCCGCAGGGAGGTGCACCCCCTCCCCAGGCACAGCCATGACTGGCCAGGTCGGGGGGACAACCAGGCAAGACAGGGAAAGCTCCAGGGGACGGTCCCCTGCCGGGCCCTCACCCTGCGGTCCCCGGCAGTGATGTTCTGCAGGGCGCCCGAGGCTGCCTCCGTCGTGTGCTTGTTGAGCTCGCAGCGCTGCAGCAGCCGGTTGTAGATGCCCACGATCTGCGGGTTCCAGAGCCACTCCATGCCCTTGGGGTCCTTGGAGACCTCCGTGAAGGTGACGATGTCCGCATTCAGGTAGTGCTGCGGGAATGGGGGCAGCACTGTTAGGCTCATAGCATGTCCCCTCTGCAGCATCTGCTGGTGTCCCCTTAATTAACCCCGCGTGCCTGGCCGCAACCGTTGGGCAGCTCCGGGCTGGCTGGCAGTGACCCAGCAGGTCACCCTGCCTCGTCACGCCCCATGGCACGGCAAAGCGGGGGTTCGGCACTCTGATTCACCCCACACGCCTGATTCACCCTCTGCTGAGCTCACCCGTGTGTCCCACCCATCAGCCAAGGCCAGCGTCCACCTCCGCCCCAGCGTCACCTCCACGGCCAGCTGCTTCCCAGTGCCGCCCCCACCCCGAGTGACGCAGCCGCCACAGTGCCCGCCGCGTCCCAGCCCCTGACCTCTCGTGCTTTCTTGCTCTGGGGGCTGAAGCAGCCCACCAGCTCCCCCGTCACCATGCTGCTGTTGTTCCTCCTGTGGCCTTCCAGGCGCTGGAGCGAGGACGGGGGCATTTCATCGTACAGGCGGTAGGAGAGGTTGCGCAGGACGCAGACAGCGTTCTCCACACTCTGGGGGGACAAAGAGACGGGGCATGGAGGGGTCAGTCCTCACGCCACTTGACAGGGTATCTCCAGCTGGCGCGTGCCTGGGGCGCGATCCCATGGGGCTCTGTGGCCAGAGTCACCCCGATGACACCCGCGGTGCCCCACTGTGCCCAGCAGAGTCAGATGGAGCCAGGTTGGCTTTCCAACCCTCACATCAAGACGTGCCTTTGCAGCATGATGGCGAGGTAGCCGCCAGGAGGGAGGGAGCAGCACCCAGTCTCAGGGCACAAAACCCTCCCAGCACCCAGGTCCCGGGGCTCACCTTGTCCTCTGACTTGCCCACTTCCAGGGAGCTGTTCACATAGTGGATCATGGAGTCCACCAGCCCGTGGCACTCGCGCATCTTCTGCCGGGTCTGCTGGCTGGCAGAGCTGAGATTCCTGCACGGGGAACGTGGGTCCATCATGGCAAGAAGGGGCTTCCCCACAGCCACCTCCCTCCTGCCACCGCGCACGACCATGGGGAGGGCAGCTAACGCCTCTCCCATGGGGTTGCCCAGGCCTTGCCTTGATGCACGAGCGCCGCAAGGGACGGGGACCCCAGAAAGGAGCCCTGGGGACCTCGCTCCCTATGTATGAGACAACAGAGGGTGTCTCTTCCACCGCCCAAACCTTTACCCACAGTGGGAGGGCCAGAGCCAGCCCAGAGCAGGTACCTGAGGAAGCCCGTGGAGTTGTAGAAGATCTCCGCCTCCGAGGGGTTCTGCTGGATGACTCCCGAGCCCCCCAGTCCAGAGAGGGGGACCAGGACCAGGTCTGTGAGCTGCTCCAGTGTGTCCCGGGCCAGGCGATCCTTCAGGTTGTCACTAGAGGAGAGGTTCCACAGGATCCCTGCACAGAGCGGGATCCTCAGTCCTGGGGACAGCTGGAGAGCACACCCACACCCACCCACCTCCCCAGGGGGCTCACGTCGCCCACCCGCAGCTGGGAGCAGCTGTGGGACAGTGTGGGTAACAGCGATGCAAAGAGGTCATCCCCATGAAGCGTCACCCCAGCTTTACTCATGGGGTGGGGGCACCACGTGCCGCCCCCGGAGGAGGAGGAGGGCCCCTACCCACCCCTGCCACCATCCCCAACCTGTGACGTTCTTGCGGAGCTCGTCATCAGGCTCCCGCAGCGTCCGCATGAGCTCGTAGATGCCGTTCTCTTCCACCAGCGCCAGCTTGTTCTCAACGTTGTCGTAGATGAGGTTGCGCATGGCGCCCGTGGCATGGCGCTGCACCTCCTGGTTGGGGCTGTTGAACAGCTTCACCAGCTTGGGCATGGCCTGGAGGCTGCGGGCCTGGGAGGGGAGAGCCCGGTCGCGCTGAGACGCCCAGCCGCAATCCCCTTCGGCTGGGGGCCGGGGCTCCCTCCGTCTCCACCCTCCCAGGGGTACCCCACCATGGCAGAGGGGCTGGGAACAGCCCCTGCCCCTTCGGCTCCCAGGTGCTCACCTGCTTCTTGGCGTTGCCGTCGCTGTAGCACTTGTGCTGGAGGTAGGCAGCGCCCAGGACCTGCAGGTTGGGGTCGCTGGCTATCAGGTATTTCACTGCAGAGGGCAGGTCAATATCATCAAACCTGGAAGCCACAGGCAGGTGAGGAAAAGCCAGACGGAGCGTCCCACAGAGATCCTCCACCTCTGCACCCCACCATGTCCCGCATCTCAGAGGAGACCCATCAACCCATCTCCCTCCCCACCACACAGTTGGGGCGGGGGACTCCAGGCCCGGCTCAAGGAGCATCTTCCTACCCTCGTGTCTCAGGGTATCCTTGAGAGGAGCTAAGGCCGCCTGCAGGACATGCTTGGAGATCAACCCATGCCATGGTCCATCACTACGGCGCCAAACTGCGCCCACCATCTCACCCTTGGTGCAAGGCAACGCCAGGCAAGAGGTGGAGGGTTTTCCCTCAGCCAGCCAAGCGACTAAGGTGGGCACTCACCCTGCCGACTGGTGGCTCAGCAGTGTGCCGTGCCCGTTGAACATCTCCATGGCGCGCTGGTCGTGGAGGTGGTGGCTGGACTCGGCCAGGCTGCGCACAGAGGGCGCGCGGGAGCTATGCTCCACCATCCCCATGTAGGAGCTCCCGACGCCCGCCTGCGAGGCCGCCTGGATGCTGCCAAAGGAGCCAGTGCTGAGCCGTGACCGGTTGTTGCTCTGGAAGCGCTGGAGCGTGCGCATGGCGGGCGCCCGGATGGTGCGGCTCTGGGTCACCTCGCCGCCCTCCAGCCAGTCGGAGGTGGCCTTGGCGGTGGAGCCGGCGCTCATCTGCCTGTCGAAGGTGTAGGAGCGGGAGAAGCCGCCGTTGCCTTGGCTTTTGTAGAGGGGACGGTGCCCCACGGGGTCCAGCTGCTCCGAGATGACGCTGTAGCGGTCATCTGCCATGGCGGTGGGCTGGAGCGGCCCGTCGGCCAGCCGCAGGGAGCGCAGCGAGAGGGTGTCGAAGTTCTGCCGGGACCGGTAGTTGCGCTCGTGGAAGGAGCTGGGCCGCGGCGAGGTGTTGGCCACCTGTGACATGGCGTAGCCGGCGCCGTAGCCCCGGCCCTTCGCCAGGCCCCCGTTGCTGATGGTTGCCATCCGCTTGTGCGGGGTGAGGTCCACCGCCGAGCGCGAGGACCAGCTGCTGCCCTTCAGCGTGCCGAAATCCTTCTTGGCCAGCGGCTGATACAGCTGTGGGGGGAAGCGTGGGGTCAGGGGGTGTCTGCCAGCCCGTCCCCCCGTCCTCGCTGTGGGGAGAGGAAAGGACGGAGCCAAGCGCCCCCTTGGCACGGCCAAGCTACAACCTGTGGCTGGGTCTCTGCCGGCACCCCCAGCTGCCATGGCGGCGGGTGCCAGCGCCAGCTGGGGGATGAATTCCCCCGGTACGTACCGAGGCTTTGTGGTCCAAGCCATTGCTCTGGGAGCGGGAGCTGAAGGAGGGGTGCAGGGTCGCGCTGTACGGAGCGCCTGCGGGACACAGAGAGGTCAACGCGAGCGCCGGGAGGCACAGGGGCGGCCTCGGGGAGCAAAGATCCCCCCGACTCATCCCGGGGGAACCCGCCTGGGGAGCTGCGGCAGCAGAGGGGCACAGGGCAGAGGGAGGACGCTGCCTTCGCCTGCCTGCTGGCAACGGGGCCGAGAGGTGGCCTCCCCACCTTCATCCTGCCGCGGCGGTGAGGGGAGTCATCGCCACCTTGGCGGGGACACAGTGGCTCGACACGGCCCCCTCTGCCGCAGCCGCATCGGCAGCCCGGGCGTCCCCCCAACACCGGTCCCGGCCCCGCCACGCTGGGGACAGGAGCGCGGCAGGGACCCGGCCGCCCCGCTGCACCCTGTGCCGCCCTCCTGCCTCGCCACCGCCCCGGGGCCACCAGCGGGGACGAGGAGGACGCGCCAGCCCCGCGGGGACGGCAGCGTGACTCACACCCGCGCCCGGGCAGCCCTCGGGGTGCCGAGGGGGGGTCTCTCCCCACCGCCGCCGGGGTCCCCCAGCGCCTCGGGTCGGGGGCTCGGTGAAAGCCCGCGCCGGCGGCGGGCGAAGCGGCAGGGCGGAGGCCATGAGCGCAGACGTTAAATGGAGGAGCTTGGAGCCCGGCCAGCCACACCGCGCAAGGGCTGGGGGGGGGACGGGGAGGGATCCGCCAGGGCCAGAAAGATCCCCTTCCCCCAGCCCAAAGCGGGGTACGCATCCCCCCCGGAGCAAACCCCCTCCCCAGGGGGGGGAAACCGAGGCGCGACCCCCCAG
>VZSF01008301.1:514342-558119 GCA_013398295.1 Chionis minor | reverse complement strand
CCATTCTATGATTCTATGTCTGTTTTGTTTTTTAGCAATATTAAAACAACAGCAGTAAAATACACCTACTAAACAAGCTACTCTCCTCATCAAATAAAGACTCAAATTGTTCTGCAGTTTGGGAAAATAAAAAAAAAGAAAACCTTTTGAACTACAGCTGTTTGCTATAGCTGTTTCAAAAGAGTCCTCGAAGAAAACTCAGTCTGAAAATTCAGTCTCAGCTTCCTTCTACATGTTATCCCCCAATCAATAAAAGGATAATTTTGCTTAAAATATCTCTTTCATATCCCCCTCTCTGTCTTTCTTTCAACCTGTCCACAGAGGCCATGGGACACCTCTGGTTAACGTCTTCTTGGAAACGTAATCAGATGCAGTACTCCTGGTGGAAGGCCTTACAGCAAAAGGAACACTTTGCAGATCTTGTAGTAACTCACTGAAGTACAGCCCACGATGCCTGACTTTCTCAAAAGCCGCAAAGGAGACATGTTTATTACGGCATGCAGGTAAATGGGCAGCCCTCGCATTATGTTAAACTGACAAGGTAACGATGCGAGAAGCTGCTGGACATTGCATACTATGCAAAGGGAGAAGTTGGTTGGCCAACTCAAGCCTGCAGCTATACTAATAAAACGATAAGGGGATAAACTAGCAGGTGAAATACATGAAAAGGAAGTGAAGAATGGGTGAAGAATGTCACAAGATAACGAAAAGGGGGTGCTGACTTACAGAAAGTGGTGGTGGCATCACAGATTAAGGCTGAAATAACCAAATAAGCATGTAAAAATCAGAAAAAGTAAGGGCCAATGGAAAGGAGCAAAACATGGGTGGGTTCCTTATTTGTGAGGGGGAAAAAATGAATATAAGGTGAATCATATGAATGGGGCTTTTGGGAGTCTCTGTTGATCAGCCCTGTACCTGATTACCACAGGCTGATGTAATAAAAAACTACAAAAATAAATCATAACAATGAACTTCTTGTTATCCCTGTCTGACTGGCTTCTGCAGACAGGGCCATCTGGGTCGGCCTCCCTGAGTGCTAGCAAGGCAATGGAGGATGGAACAAATCTCCCTGAAAGAATTTACATCCACGGATAGTATTCAAGTATTTTTCAGTAACAACTTCTCCAGCTGTTTCCCCCTGCCTCTCACATATACTTGATTATTCTTGCCAATGTGTTGAACCCTAATTGGCTTCCACCCTGTTTTTCAGACTCATTCTTCAATATGTCAAGATCATTCTTTAACACTGTATTTTAAAGCTTCATGTCTGCAAAACTAGCAGGCTTGCTTTTGCTAACACACCATAAAGGAAGTATTTAAGGGAATTGGATCCAGGACAGGCCTTTTCTGGACTTCTAGTTAATATGTCAGTTTTGAAAGTGAACAATTTGTACCTGTTAGTGTATTATCTAACAAAGTCTGTACAACCAAATCTGTATAATACTTGTATAAAATACTGTAATGTCTAGAAATGTCATAAACCTTACTGGAATCAAGATACATTGCAGCAACCGCCTGTCACCCATCCACAAGGTGTGTTATACTATCACAGAAGGAAATTAGATTGGTTGTCACTATTTATTCTTGACAAATCCTTCAGGGCAGTCATTCATACGTTATCTTGCAGTTGCATACAAATATTTTGTTTATTTATTTCAAATTTCTTTTTAGAGATTGAAGTTAAATTGACTGGTCTCTAACTCTTCAACTTCTCTTTCTTTTTCCATTAACAGACTTGATGTTTGCCCTTTCCTCATCTTTTGATGTGTCACCTGGCAGACACAAATTCCCTGAAATATCTTGATAATAGCTCTGAGATTACTTTTACCAGTTTTTCAAATATCCCAAGGCATTAAAAGCATACATACCACTAAAACTTCCCTTTGTATTGCAATCTGAGATTTTTATTGTTTTTTGACTGTATTATTTGCAACAACCACCTTTTGCAGTTGACCTTTTTAGTAAAGGCTGACCTCTGATATGCTGAGTAGAAGACAAACATTTTCCTTTGTCTTCTTGCTGTTAATGCACATCTGTCCCTTGGTGGCTGCATCTTAATCTGTGTTTTTGCTTTACTAATACTATCACATGCTATGCTTTCACCATCATTGTCTCTAGACATTTTCTCATTTTCTGTATGATTTCCTCTAGAGGTCAATAAAGAGGTCATTGCGAAAATCAAAACAAAGAAGAGAAGAGACTTGGTAGGAAGTAGAAAAGATCTACTGCTTTAAAGCATCACAAGAAAAAAGATTGTCTTAATTAATATCTGATTGATACTTTCCTCTTTCTACTGAGAAGAAACTTCAGTTTTAGTGGAGGACAGGACATGATCATATTAGTCTTAAAACATAAAAAAACCATCCAGCAAACAAAATCAAAACCTTTGCAAGTAGTTTTTCTGTACAGACAGAGAATTGCCTAATTTACTGTTTCATAAAAAATATAGAGCAATCCAACAGTGTGTGTTTTCTTGAAAACTGAGTCCCAAATCTGTGTACTGATAACACAGAATCAAGTGCTTTCAAGTCCCTGTAATAAATTCTGTCAAGCAGAATCAAAAGTTACAATATCTGGATATTGGTGGCTGTAAACATCCTCCACACTCAATAGAATAATGTACAACCTGGCTCAATCCCCCTCTCTCCTTGTGAAGCCCCAATATGTTCTAAAAGTCTCCATTGCATAGGTGCTGTGTGCTTCATCATGTACACAGGTTATACATACACTGAGAGCCAGAGCTTCAGCAGTGGTACTTATTTAATGTAACCCCTGCATATTTGTTACATTCTTGTAGTCCTTGACATTGACTAACTAGCATGACATGCCCTGGGATAACTAGAATGCTCCAAAACATGCCCAAGGAGAATCTGGGAATTAAGCATTGGTGGGAATAATTTCCAATAGGCAGTTTAAATGCAGACATCCTGCTTTGCTGGGAGAAGAGAATTTAAAAGTGTGGAAGTAGCCAGACTAGCTTCATGACCTAGTACTCTTTATTTCAACAGTATAGATATATTCATAATAATTACAACTACTACTACCTTCCCTACTACCTCTTTCTAACTTTGGATCATAGATACAAGGCAAAGTCCAAACTCTTAGTCTCACATCTTCTTTTGGCAAAGTGTCGTGTTTGGGCTGGATTGGCCCAATCAGGCAGAGTGACAGATGTTCTCTCTCCCCTGCTCTGCTGTGAAGGGAGGCAGGAGAGAGAGAAAACGAGAGACTTCAGAGTTTAGAAGGAACGAAACTAATGAAATATTAATATTATAATAATAAAAGGAAAATAATTCTATATATATGAAATTGTATCAAGATCCCAGTGTGACAATCGTGTCACCAGCCGGCACTGGGAAAGGCATAGACTGGACTCAGTGACAGACAGGAACTGGATTCTGGATCTGGATTCCGGATCGAGATCAAAGGCAGACAGAGTCCTCCTCAGACGCCGGACATTGAAGAAAGAGCCCTGACCATTTGATCCCTCAGCTTTTATACTGAGCATGAGGCAGGTGGGATGGAATACCCTGTTGGTCAGTTTTGGGTCACCTGTCCTGTCTCCTCCTCCCCACAGGTGTGACCCCTCTGCACTTTTCTGCTTCCGACCCTCCAACGGGGCAAATAACAAAGTTGGCTGGTTTTGGCTGTTATAGCAATAAGTGTCAGTGAGAGCCTCTCTGCACGCCGTGCCTCGGCATCAGCTATAAACATGGGTCTTGCCACTCTGAGAGCCAACAGTTTCTGCCCAACATGCTGTTAATTTCAGCAGTTAGAAGAAGCCTAGTTAGAAAGTAGAGCTACTGAACAAAATTAGTCCTGTTTTACCTCAAACCAGGATACAAAGACACCCATAAATACAGCTGATTTAGATCTGGGAAGCAACATCTTAGTCCCTTCACTTTCCAATTTTCTGTGGTCATGGAATTGATCATGTTCTGGAGATTCAGTTTCCAGTAAAATCAGTCAGGGGCAATATGAAAGACAAGGAAGAAAGCCCAATTTAGCAAAGTAAACTTTTACATTCTTGAGCCTGAATCCCAGTTTGTTAATGACCTATGAAAAACAGAATCTGAATGAAAGCTATCCTGATCCAACCTCGTCCCTTTATGAAAGATTAAGTTGAACTCTAAAGGTAATGAAGAAAACCCACCGCAGGCGACACAATAATGAAACGACCTGTTTAATTCTTCAGGGATGTCCATACTCAAAAGCAAAGATAAATTTGCAGCTATCACCAATTTTACTTCAAGGCAGCTCTTCAAGTGACCTTCAATCTTTTAAGCTTATCCTTTCTCTAAATTTTAAATCGATTGCATTAAGAAGAGCTATTCAGGTTTCTACAAACATTATGTAACTGACATTAACAGGCTCCATTAATCTAGGGCAGATCAAGTCCTCTTCTGCTTTCAGTTACCATTGCCAAGTTTTATTTTATTACTTTGTGATATATATATGAGAGATTAACATTTTGGTTGCTTTTAAAACAAATTTTCTCAGGACATGTTAAAGTCTGAATTTTTAACATTTTCTCCTTTAATATTTTTATGTTGTCTAGTTTTATTTAGTTATAGAATCACAGGATCATAGAATGGTTTAGGTTGGAAGGGACCTTAAAGATGATCTAGTTCCAACCCCCCTGTCATGGGCAGGGACACCTCCCACTAGGACATGTTACTCAAAGCCCCATCCAACCTACTCTTAAATGCTTCCAGGGATGGGGCCTCCACAGCTTCCCTGGGCAACCTGTTCCAGTGCCTCACCATCCTCACAGTGAAAAATTTCTTCCTAAGATCTAATCTAAATCTCCCCTCCTCCAGTTTGAAGCCATTACCCCTATCACTACATGCCCTTGTAAAAAGTCCCTCCCCAGATTTCTTGTAGGCCCCCTTTAAGTACTGGAAGGCTGCTATAAGGTCTCCCCAGAGCCTCCTCTTCTCCAGGCTGAACAAACCCAACTCTCTCAGCCTGTCCTCACAGGAGAGGTGCTCCTGCCCACTGATCATCTTCGTGGTCTTCCTCTGGACCTGCTCCAACAGATTCATGTCCTTCTTATACTGGGGGCTCCACAGTACTCCAAGTGGGGTCTCAGGAGAGCGGAGTAGAGGGGGAGAATTGCCTCCCTAGACCTGCTGGCCATGCTGCTTTTGATACAGCCCAGAATGCGGTTGGCCTTCTGGGCTGCAAGTGCACACTGCTGGCTCATGTTGAGCTTCTCATCTACCAACATCCCCAAGTCCCTCTCCTCAGGGCTGCTCTCAATCCATTCTCTGCCCTGCCTGTATTTGTGCTTGGGGTTGCCCTGACCCACGTGCAGGACCTTGCACTTGGCCTGGTTGAACTTAATGAGGTTTGCACAGGCCCAGCACTCTAGCCTGTCAAGGTCCCTCTGGATGGCATCCTTTCCCTCCAGTGTTTTGACCACTCTACACAGCTTGGTGTCGTTGGAAAACTTGCTGAGGGTGCACTCAGTCCCAACATCCATGTTGCCAACAAAGATGTTAAACAGCACAAGTCCCAGTACCAACCCCTGAGAAATGCCACTCATCACTACTCGCCACTTGGACATCGAGCCGTTGACTGTAACTCTTTGAGTGTAACCATCTAGCCAGTTCCTTATCTACTGAGTGATCCATCCATCAAATGCATGTCTCTTATTTAGAGACAAGGTTGTCTTGTGGGTCAGCGTCAAACGCTTTGCGTAAGTTCGGGTGGATTATGTCAGTTGCTCTTCCGTTACCCACCAACGCTGTAACACCATTGTAGAAGGCCACCAAGTTTTCCAGGCATGATTTACCCTTAGTGAAGCCATGTCGGCTGTCACCAATCACCTCCTTATTTTCCATGTGCTTTAGTGGAGTTTTCAGGAGGATCTGCTCCATGATCTTGCTGGGCACAGAGCTGAGACTCACTGGCCTGTAGTTCCCTAGGCCTTCCTTCCCTTTTTAAAAATAGGCATTATGTGTCCCCTTTTCCAGCCAGTGGGAACTCCACCAGATTGCACGACTTCTCAAATACGACGGCTAGTGGCTTGGCAACTTCAGCCACTAGTTCCCCCAGGACCTGCAGATGAATCTCATCAGGTCCCATGGACTTGTACACCTTCCTCAGATGGTTCCTCAGATGGTCTCAAACTTGGTCTTCTCCTACAGTGGGCTGTTCTTCATTGTGCCAGTCCCTGCCTTTGCCTTCTGTAACTTGTGTGGTGTGGTTAGAGCCCTTACCAGTGAAGACTGAGGCAAAAAAATCACTGAGTACCTTGGCCTTCTCCATGTCTCTGGTGACCACTTCCTTCCTGAGTGGGCTTGATCTGCCCAAATTCATTATAAACTTAATTTTTTCTCACTTTTCGGCAGAGAACAATCCCATGTTTGTTGCTGTCAGTCCCATCTTAAACTCTTAAATCCTGAAATTAAGGTCCTAATTGTATCTTCATTTCTTTTCATATTTGGAATGAAAAAAGTGGGATAGATTTGTACTGCCTAACTTTAGGCACCTGCTCTGGCTGATACACTAAGAGGCTACCCTTCTTAGGACCTCAGTACAGTCAAGACAGAAAAAGAGGCACCTATAAAGGATGATTTAAAGGGTAGATATCAAGTTCCACATTTGAACAACTCTCTGGAACAGAATAATTTCCTGCACTGACTATCTAGGCAGTTTATGGAAGCTAGCTTTTTTACTTAGGAAATGAAGTTAGGTATTTAGTGACAGGTTGTGTGACTGTCCCCAGTATTTTTTAAAAACTGAGGAAGAATATGTCTTCCTTTTTTCAGCTAAAACCATTATGTGTTCCCAAACTGATCTGAATAAATTTTGAATATTGACTAAAATACTTGTAGTAGAAAGTTCATCCAAGCAAAGATATCCAACTTCAACACCTTTTCCCCTGACATTCATAATCACCTGTTTTTCATCTCAGTATAACTAATAACTGATCAATAGGTTAATATTGATATGATTAATATTAATATGATTAATAACTAATAAATGCTCCCTTCTTATACAGAACAGGTATTTATTTTGGGTTTGGGAGTAACTTGATTATCCACTCCACATACAATTAAAGCCTGTAGTGTTTTTTGAGGGTTTGTGGTTTTTTTCAAAGTACTGACCCAAATATAAGAAAACAGTTTCTGTGTAAGAAAATGTCAATGGTTAAATATTTTTAATAGCTTCTAGAAGAGTCTATAAACATCCAAGTAGATTTTATAAATGAGATGACAAAATGGTGACATATGAAAAAATATAAAAGTTGTCAAATTAATAAATACTTATTTGATCCTGACACGAAGAATTTTTTGACTCAGTCTTTGACTTCCGTAATAAAATTCCGTAACAAATTTCTGCAGTAAAACAGTATAAAAGACACTTTGCCTAATTTTCACTTTTATATCTACAAACCCGGAATTTTTGGAAACAGCAGGTACTGGGCTCTTTGTTCCTGAGTAATGATTCAATGCCAGGTTAATGCAATGAAAGCACATGTAAGTGAAACTTATTAGTTTTATAACACAAGCTTCAAAGTTGTTCCCAGAACTACAGAATTAGCCTCGAAAATGCTACAGTTAAATTTTACTAAGTAAATAAAAAAACCTCTTTGCAACGCTACAGGATGTAAGAATACTTTTCCAATGCAGTAAATTCTTCTGGGTCTTCAGGACATTTGTCTAGTTGGAGCAGAAGAAATATCTCATCAGGCTCCTGAGCTCCAAAAGTCCCAGACAAACAATCATAGCAAACATAGTCTGCGCAGCACGACACTTGCAAAACAGATTGGATTTGTAACACACTCCTTGGCTACCTGTGCATCGTATGTGGTGTGCAGATATATATAATACAGAGTTAACTTGTCAGACTCACTGTTGCCATATTGCATGCAAACATACACTATGCTTTTCAAGACCTGATTGTGAGTTCCAATGACAGTTCCTCTCATTTATTTCATGGCTCCATCTAATCCACTTCTAAGGTCTACAGTGGAGAATTCTACTAATTACTGTGGATTAGTAAGAATCTGATGTATTAAGTAGGTCATTTCGTAATTTCAAACCATAGAAAACTTGGGTTTAGAACTTTAAAACTGACTAAATGTGTGTATGTAAGCTCTACAAATTTTGCAAATTAATGCAATAACATAACAAGAATGTAAAAAATTGGATAATATAATGGAAGTCTTACCTGGTCTGAGGGAGAACAGCATTTATTTGCCATTTTCATCTATGAAAGAGAGATGGAAGAATACACAGAGTTATTAATATGCTGAAGAGTTTCTGTGATGTAATTAGCATCTACTTAGCTATTGAATATTGTATTAATACTTCCAAATTATATTTATAAGAAATTAAATAATTCAGTGTATAAATACTAGATTTTTTTTATTACACCAAATTTACAAAACCAAGGACTCAAAAGACAGAAAGCTTTTTATCAGAGCTTTCATTAAATCCTTCATAAAGATTTGCATTTATGAATTTCACTTTCCCACCCCAAGTGAAAGTATTATACTGTACTGTAAACACCTCACTTAGGTCTCAGTTAAGCAATTTCTTAAGCAGATCTATAAATGAGGCATGGGATTAAGTACCTGTGAAATGAGAGCCATAGAGTGTAAGACATGTTTAAAGATGAAAAGAATATTGTTTAGGCTTTCCGTTTAGTTTACTCTTCCAAGTTAAAGTTAGATATCTTTCTTTTCCCTCTCTGTTCATATAATGTGAAATTTTGTTGATTTTGGCTTTTCTTTGACAGTCACAGTTTGGATAGAGGAGTGGTGGACAAACCCTGACAGATACTCCCTTCTCTACAGTGAAACACTTCTTTAAAGTGCCATGTTAGTAAGTGTGGTAACGATATGGAATCTAGACAGAAAAAGATTAAATGTTGGAAAGACAGACTGCCCTATATGCAAGGACTATAAGCTGCAAACTGTCCTACAGCTGATGAGTAGTTCCACAGGACCTTGTCGTCAAAAAGGCCTGTTTTATAACAAATGGAAAACTTGTGATAGAAGACCAAAAGCTACAGCTATGCACAGGAAAAACAACAAGTGCCAAAGGAAAAGAGCAGAAGAAATCCAGGGCTATCACTTGTATCCTGGCAATCCTAGATTTCTAAGATCAAATATGTGGATAACCTCGGAAGCAGAGCATGTCTGCAGCCATGTAGCTCAGTAATATGGTGATGCCATTGCCTGTTGCAGGGGGATGACTCTGATCAGCAGCTGAGCATGTACACAGCCACTCACTCCCTTCCTCCTCCCAGCAGGAAGGGCGAGAGAATAGGAAAAGCAAAAGCAAGAGAACTCGTGGGTCAAGATAAGAGAGCTTAATAAGTGAAGGAAAATGGGAAAAAAACAAGTAATATAAAGGCAATCAATTGCTGCCTCCCACAAGCAGACTGATGACCCACCAGTCTCCAAGCAACAGCCACCTTGGAAGACAAACTTCCACCTTTGTCTGCTATGTCACTTCCATTGCTGAGCACCATGTTATCATAGAACCATAGAATGGTTTGAGTTGGGAGGGATCTTTAAAGGTCATTTAATCCAGTCCCCTGCAATGAGGAGGGACAGCTTCGCAATGAGGAGGGACAGCTTCAACCACATCAGGTTGCTCAGAGCCCTGTCCAACCTGACCTTGAATGTTTCCAGGGATGGCACATCTATCACCTCTCTGGGCAACAGGTTACAATTTCTCAACATACTCACCATAAAGAATTTCTTCCTAACTTCTAATCTAAACCTACCCTATTTCAGCTTAAAACTGTTACCCCTCATCCTATCACTAGGGTCCCTGACAAAGAGTCCCTCCCCATCTTTCCTGTAGGCCCTTTTTAAGTACCGGAAGGCTGCTATAAGGTCTCCTCAGAGCCTCCTCTTCTCCAGGCTGAACAACCCCAACTCTCTCAGCCTGTCCTCATAGCAGACGTACTCTAACCCTCTTATCATCTTCACAGCCCTCCTCTGGAGCTGCTCCAACAGGTCCATGTCCTTCTTATGTTGAGGACCCCAGAGCTGGACACAGTACTCCAGGTAGGGTCTCACCAGCACAGAGTAGAGGGGCAGAATCCCCTCCCTAGACCTCTGGCCACACTGCTTTTGATACAGCCCGAGATGTGGTTGGCCTTCTGGGCTGCAAGCACACACTGCTGGCTCATGTTGAGCTTCTCATCCACCAACACCCCCAAGTCGCCCTCCTCAGGGCTGCTCTCAATCCATTCATCGCCCAGCCTGTATTTGTGCTTGGGATTGCCCTGACGCACGTGAAGGACCTTGCACTTGGCCCTGTCAAACTTCATGAGGTTCACACTGGCCCAGCCCTCGAGGCTGACAAGGTCGCTCTTGATGACATCTCTAAGGTCAGCTGTCCCAGCTATGTCTCTTCCCAATTCCTTACCTATCTCTCACTTGGTGTGGAGGTGGCGTGTCAGAGACAGAAAAAGTCAAAGCCTTGATGCTGTGCAAGCACAGTTCAGCAACAGCCAAAGCACTGGTGTACTATTAACACTGGTTTAGCCACAAATGCAAAACACAGCACCATATGGCTGCTATGAAGAAAGTTACCTTCATCCCAGCCAGACCCAGCACACCTGTGAGAGGCCAGCAATCTTTGTGTTACACTAATGACACAGTCCTCAGGGTGTGTCACGGGTTGTCTGTACTTGTCGTGGACTCTCTGGAGCTGTATTACAGCTTGTTCAGCCATAACATAAACATCCAATGACAATGAGAATATTGCCTACTTGGTTGTATCAAAGTACAACTGTGGGATGTAATGATAATACATACATAAAAGCCACAGCTATAAATATATATATAAAGTATATAAAGTGCATACATACATACCTGTGGCCTTAAACAAAATGACCCTAGAACAAACACAATGTGGAGGAGTACAGGATGACAGCANACTTGTGATAGAAGACCAAAAGCTACAGCTATGCACAGGAAAAACAACAAGTGCCAAAGGAAAAGAGCAGAAGAAATCCAGGGCTATCACTTGTATCCTGGCAATCCTAGATTTCTAAGATCAAATATGTGGATAACCTCGGAAGCAGAGCATGTCTGCAGCCATGTAGCTCAGTAATATGGTGATGCCATTGCCTGTTGCAGGGGGATGACTCTGATCAGCAGCTGAGCATGTACACAGCCACTCACTCCCTTCCTCCTCCCAGCAGGAAGGGCGAGAGAATAGGAAAAGCAAAAGCAAGAGAACTCGTGGGTCAAGATAAGAGAGCTTAATAAGTGAAGGAAAATGGGAAAAAAACAAGTAATATAAAGGCAATCAATTGCTGCCTCCCACAAGCAGACTGATGACCCACCAGTCTCCAAGCAACAGCCACCTTGGAAGACAAACTTCCACCTTTGTCTGCTATGTCACTTCCATTGCTGAGCACCATGTTATCATAGAACCATAGAATGGTTTGAGTTGGGAGGGATCTTTAAAGGTCATTTAATCCAGTCCCCTGCAATGAGGAGGGACAGCTTCGCAATGAGGAGGGACAGCTTCAACCACATCAGGTTGCTCAGAGCCCTGTCCAACCTGACCTTGAATGTTTCCAGGGATGGCACATCTATCACCTCTCTGGGCAACAGGTTACAATTTCTCAACATACTCACCATAAAGAATTTCTTCCTAACTTCTAATCTAAACCTACCCTATTTCAGCTTAAAACTGTTACCCCTCATCCTATCACTAGGGTCCCTGACAAAGAGTCCCTCCCCATCTTTCCTGTAGGCCCTTTTTAAGTACCGGAAGGCTGCTATAAGGTCTCCTCAGAGCCTCCTCTTCTCCAGGCTGAACAACCCCAACTCTCTCAGCCTGTCCTCATAGCAGACGTACTCTAACCCTCTTATCATCTTCACAGCCCTCCTCTGGAGCTGCTCCAACAGGTCCATGTCCTTCTTATGTTGAGGACCCCAGAGCTGGACACAGTACTCCAGGTAGGGTCTCACCAGCACAGAGTAGAGGGGCAGAATCCCCTCCCTAGACCTCTGGCCACACTGCTTTTGATACAGCCCAAGATGTGGTTGGCCTTCTGGGCTGCAAGCACACACTGCTGGCTCATGTTGAGCTTCTCATCCACCAACACCCCCAAGTCGCNGATACAGCCCAAGATGTGGTTGGCCTTCTGGGCTGCAAGCACACACTGCTGGCTCATGTTGAGCTTCTCATCCACCAACACCCCCAAGTCGCCCTCCTCAGGGCTGCTCTCAATCCATTCATCGCCCAGCCTGTATTTGTGCTTGGGATTGCCCTGACGCACGTGAAGGACCTTGCACTTGGCCCTGTCAAACTTCATGAGGTTCACACTGGCCCAGCCCTCGAGGCTGACAAGGTCGCTCTTGATGACATCTCTAAGGTCAGCTGTCCCAGCTATGTCTCTTCCCAATTCCTTACCTATCCCTCACTTGGTGTGGAGGTGGCGTGTCAGAGACAGAAAAAGTCAAAGCCTTGATGCTGTGCAAGCACAGTTCAGCAACAGCCAAAGCACTGGTGTACTATTAACACTGGTTTAGCCACAAATGCAAAACACAGCACCATATGGCTGCTATGAAGAAAGTTACCTTCATCCCAGCCAGACCCAGCACACCTGTGAGAGGCCAGCAATCTTTGTGTTACACTAATGACACAGTCCTCAGGGTGTGTCAGGGGTTGTCTGTACTTGTCGTGGACTCTCTGGAGCTGTATTACAGCTTGTTCAGCCATAACATAAACATCCAATGACAATGAGAATATTGCCTACTTGGTTGTATCAAAGTACAACTGTGGGATGTAATGATAATACATACATAAAAGCCACAGCTATAAATATATATATAAAGTATATAAAGTGCATACATACATACCTGTGGCCTTAAACAAAATGACCCTAGAACAAACACAATGTGGAGGAGTACAGGATGACAGCAGGAGCCTTGATTGTACAGGCATAGGGTGATACCAAAGCTCAGGGCTGTAGGAACTCACGACTCAGTTATAACCCAGGATGGACTGTCACAGAATCACAGAATGTTAGGGGTTGGAAGGGACCTCTGGAGATTATTTGGTCCAACCACCCTGCCAGAGAAGGTCCACTGACAGCAGGTTGCACAGGATGGCGTTCAGGCAGGTTTTGAATGTCTCCAGAGTTGGAGACTCCACCACCTTTCTGGGCAGCCTGTTCCAGTGCTCTGCCACCCTCAAAGTCAAGAAGTTGCTCCTCATGTTCAGATGGAACTTCCTATGTTCGAGTGTGTGCCTGTTAGCTCTTGTCCTGTCACTGGGCACCACTGAACAAAGCCTGGCCCCCTCCTCCTAGCACCCTCCCTTTAAGTATTTGTAAGCATTGATGAGATCCCCCCCCCAGCCTTCTCTTCTCCAGACTAAAAAGACACAACTAAAAAGCTCCATCAGGGCTCCTTCTCCCCCATATGCTCACTTTTGCAGCCCACTTGAATTGAATTATGCGGTCAAACGGTGCAGATGTGCTGGTGGGCGAGACAGCTAGGAGAGACTGAGGCTCTGGTGATGAGGTGGCCAGACGTGCTGGGAGACTGGGGCACCTGCCATGGGGCCTTGCATCACCTTGGCTAGAGTGTTGGTAGAGCCAGGAGAGCCTGCCAGCCCCTTTGAGGGGCACTGCCATGCTCCCCACCACCTCCCTGCCACCCCAGGGGAGGAATGGGGACAGCACAATAGAGCAGGTCACAGCCTGCAGGCGCTGGCACAGACGAGGACCAATGATGAGGATGGAGCTGATATGCAGCTGCCACATATGCAGCTGGGGGGCCCCCAGCAAGGTTTCTCACAGCTCTCGCAGACAGCTCTACCTACAGCAGCCTGTCCCCAGGCTGCACCATGCCAGGGGTGGCCTGGAGCACTTTGGGAGGGCGAAGAGGTGGCAGAGCTTGTTGGTGCTCTCAGAGCCCCAACAGTACAAAAACAGTGCGAACTCAAGACCCCCACTCTGTAACTCGGATAAAACAAATTGGTGACATGTCCAGTGTTGCAGAAGGAAGCAGACCTCACCAGTCTAATTTGGTAATAGGCTTAATCCTGAGCAGTTGTGCAGGACATAATGAAAAGGCACCTGGAATACTGTAATGTCTGTGGGAATGTTGTCACACCCTGCTCCAACCTTTCTCCAGTGCTTCAGTGACAAATACATACACAAAGTAATTACAAGAAGCCATGTTATACACACACAAAATACTATTTCTTTGCTGGTGGCCAAAGACATGCTGGATAATAAGATCACTATAGCATAAAACAAATGTGCAAATAAACAGGGCTACCAGGGATTCTGTCTCCTTTTACCCTCCTTTTTGGTTCAGTCAAACTAATTAAGTTCACTATATGATACGAAGAAATTTTGTTATCCTACTTTTTATTTTATTGTGTTCAGATCTGCCTGGAACAATCTATGTGAGACCGGCCATGCAGTTTTTCTGCAGAATGAGGGTAGAGTATTGTGAAGAGCATCCTCATAACCAGTCCAGCTTCCCGCTGGTAAGGGCAAAAGGGAAGAATGCTTTGGACTCCACAGCTATTCACTGCACAGCCTTAGCTCATTCCCTATTCAAAGCAGGGATGGCTGCAGCCCTGACGTAACTGTGGGGAGAAGAAAGATCTCTTTCTGCATCACATTATGTTCCTATGTCACAGGGCTGAGGAAACAGAAATACGCATTCTCCACTTCACCTGGCACCACATGTTCTCTTACATGCCTCCACAGCGGGTGCAGAGAGACAGGAATACAAACAGGATGTGCTACACACCTTGCTGGCAGCGCAGGAGCTTTCAGCACCGCAGTACAGTGATGGGAGTTGGACACAGCAGGGGAAGCAAAAACCTGGATCTGTGAAGACTGCAGGCAACTTGGAAAAGGGGCTATTAAGCAATTGTAATTCCTATACTCTGTTCTAAATGAATACATACAGAGCAGGAACAGAATGGGGATGAAACGATTCAGAACTATGTACCTAACTCTGAATACCTCCCAGGCTGGGATTTATCTCACTTAACTTTGCTAAGCCAAAAAAAGGGAAGAGTTATACATCTAATATACCTGCATTCTCTCTCCAGACAGCAGAGAGAGAGAATGATCTTGACAGGCACCTATGTATTTTTTCCCGGCTACAAGAGGATCCTATGCAACTGCTTGTTGCTTGGCTGAATTTAGGTAACGTGATTCATACCCTTACTGACTTTCCAACCCCAATGGTTTGAACTGTGGTACTTTCAAATGAAAATTTTTTGAGTTTAAAAACAAAAAAAAAAACCCAGCAGCAAAGAAATATGACCATGTGTTTTCACCCCAGGAACAGAATTGTTTGTGTAATCATTGAGGCCGTCTATATACTGCTTGCATACTGCTTCCAACACACAAGGATTTTGTTTCTATCTACATGTACCCCACATTCTATTGTGTAAAGAAAGACAGACCTCCTCAATCCTACTTTTTTATATGCACATTCAAAGCTCATATTTCATGTCTCTCCCTATTCAAACAGAAATTTCACTCCACTGTGATATAGAGTATTGCTTAGACAAACAAGTACATAAAGGCGTAAGAGGCTTACACATATGATGTATACAATGAAAACAGCTGTCAAAGGCATAAATATGATCCAGATTAATAATCCTGTTTTGTGGCCAAATTTTAAGTTTCTACCATCCTCCAATGAAGCTGCTTGAATGATTTCTAAAAATCATAAAAAATGCTTCAAGTGGAACAACTGCACCTTAACTTGTTCTCTTACCTGCTTATGAACTACTCATTTATTTTTAAGTATTTTTTAAAAATAACACCATTAGAATATCCTGGGGAAAAAATTAAAACCTTGAGAAAGCCATAAACATAAGAAACAAGTCTCTATAATGTAAATGAAATGTCAGCATTACTTTTAGGTGCTTCTACTGATCATGACTACATTAATGTTCAGTGTTATGTTTCAAAGAAAGTAATTAAAATCCATGAGAAAAGCTGCACCTGTTTCATAGCTGGCTATCTGAATGGTGGAAAACAGAGAGATAAATATAAATTATTCCAAAGAACTCTCTCCTACAAAGGCATCTCCAGCACAGCGTTGCCACCTCAGCCTAGAAAGAACCCTCTAGCTGAACAAATTAAGAACAGTAGCAGTGAGAAGCACATGCAGATCAAGTTGTTTCCTGTGCTTCTTGTTTCATCATGGCAGCTTCACTGCAAGCTTCTGTTTCCTCTTTCCCCTCAGCTTCTTCAACTGTACCTCCTTCTGCGAGAAAAGAAGTGTATGAAGAAATAAATGTGAGGTGCTGATTCATCTCTGTTTTCCTCTGCGAAAGGTAAATGTGAAGAGTTTTGAGAACACTGACAAGATTGGGGATTGAATCACAAAAGAAGATGATAGGGAAGTTTCTTGCTGGTAGAAAAGTAGGTGAAAAACAAGAATATGAACAGAGTGATGAATAATTTGGGGCAAGGGTCCTCAGAAAAAAAAAGTAACCCATTCTGCTTGTAAAGCTGAGAGTTACTAGGAGATTTTCCAAGCTAAGCATACAAAGCATACATCTGTAAGAGGGCTGAAAAGATACCCTGACATCTTTCTCCATGTTGCAACATTCCCTGTGCTCCACTGTCTTATAAGAACTAATTTTCTCCAGGCTAGTACCAGAATCATTACTTCTCATCTACCAAGTAACGCTTCCTAGATATGCTATCATCCAGGGGTAGCCTCCTTATGCAGCGCCGACTTCTCACATCCTCACTGTTGAAAGATCACTCCTCCTTTACACTTGATCCCCAGAGCGTTTGCCTTTGCATGGAAGTTAGATGTTTCAGTACTTCACAAAAGTAGTCTGACATTAGGAGAAGTGTCATATTGTGGCAGAGCTATTTTTGTTCTGCCTACATTAGGATCGTCTTCTGGCATCAGCAGGAGATCTGACAAAGAGTTGTCAATTGCTGAACAAGACTTTATTAGGGTAAAATAGCAAAATAAAGTATATTAGTGTAAAGTGATACATGAAAGATAAGGTGCACTGTAAGAAAACAATCTGTATCAGGAGCTTTTTAAGAACTATAACTCTAAAAAGAATTACTCAAAATAGTATACAAATGTATTTGTCAAAGGGTGTATGCAAGAGTAGCACGAATAGGCACAGACAAAGTAAGAATGACTAATGTGCAGGAAGAGTCAAGAAACAAGTATCAGCACAAACAACATCTAAAAATATGTAGAAGTAAAAAGTGAACAATAGAAAGTATTGCTTAAATACTTAGTAATAGGTCAGGTAAGAACACTGACATTCTTTATGCCAACAGTATCAGCAAGAAGGTCCATTGTGACCATGCATCTTGCAATTAATTTACGTACAGAGATAATGGTATAGGACAGAATGGGAAATTAATAGTTTAAATATTTGGAGAAGCAATTGAACTTAGAGTCAGCAAGGACTCAAGAAATTAACCCATAAGTAGATAAGGGATTATCTGAAATAATCTCTGAACCAGGAGTGATTATCTTCAGGTACTCCTGGGGAATGAGGGAGACACTCTACAGAAGTGGAGAAATGCAGAAACAGGAAAAAAGCTCTGAGGAATTACAGATCCATTCCTTAATGTCAATTTCAGAAGTATGATAAGAAAAGAATAATTTCATGAGATGGTAGTATTAAGGTAATAAAAAGCATTCAAAATGGATTTTCAAGAAGACTAATCCAAAGGCCTTGCCCTAAGCACTGCAGATGTCAAACGACCCATGTCCTCTGGCTGCCCAGAGGCAGGGAGCGCTCTCCAGCCTGCTTTTGCTGTACATTTTAGGTACAGTCTGGCTTCGCAGTCCTGGTCTTAAAAAATGGTTTGCAGTAAAAAGGATTCTCACTGACTACTACATCTCCTGTTCTGATGATCAGTAATTAAAATAATGCTCTGGTCAGACCTCTCCAGGTGTACCACAGGCAGCGCACCTGACAAAACCTGTAAAGCACTAGGTCCCAGCAAAACTCGCTTCTCATATGATCTGTATAGAGTTTACACTCTACCTCACCAAGAACACAAAATGTGAATTTATCGTGGCTGCTGCTTCTCAGACCCTTCCCCAGTTCAGCCACTTACATGAACACCAGGTACTACTTTGTTTACAGAATTCACTATTGCGATAGACTATGGAGAAGATCAATACAAGTACTCAGTATATGATAAAATATTGCTGCAGAGAGGTCACAACAGAGTGAAGATACTATGTCAGGACACATGCTACTGCACATAGTGCATTTGAAAAAACCAGACTAGAACCCTATGACTAATAAAACCTGCTTGCATTTATAGCCACTTTTTATTGTCTTATTCACCTATATCCTTGGAGTTGCTTTTATTCAGTGGATTTCTTTAGAAAGCAAAAGAACTGGACTTAGTAACTATGAACTGGAATTGCTCTAAAAGTATTATCATACACTTCTTTTTGCTGTTCACACCGAAGGAATTATTAAATTTCATTAATAAATTATATTGCCTTCTTAGAATTATCAAATGGTAATACCCTGTAAATGATGTAAATCACTAAATGGAGAATAGAGAATATTTATAAAGAATGCATCATAAGCAAAAATGTTTTATTTTGTCAAAGACTTTGCTTAAGCAATTGAATATTTAAAAAGAATTAATGCAATAAATGAACTATTGTGATCAAATGTGATTCCAAGTCACTTTTGAACACCAGAAAATAAATTCAATTTACAATCTGTTTTGACCAAAGATTTATGTTGAAATCCAACAGAAATTCTACACAATATAATTGGAAGAACTAAGCAACAATTAACCTAGAGTACAAAGTATAAATTAAAGATATGCTATGAAATCATAATTTATAAAAGAAGTTACAGCCTGAACACATCTAAAGAAAAAAAGATTAAAAACCTGCACAGGCAATTCTTCCATGGACAGCTGTGCTCTTATGTTTTCATCATCGATTTCTACCATTTCAAGAAAGATCATACTCAAGACTCAAATATATTTTCGATATTGTACATTATCGAGTTCCCTATTTAACCTTATGACTCATTCCAGAATCTTCAAGAGTTTTCAGTTGTTCTTTCTTGGAATAAAAATGTGCTATCCAAATAATAATTCTCTGTGTCTCCAGGGATTGTTTAATATTTCTGCTTGCAATAGCAAATGCTACTTATGAAGTTACATGAATAACTTAAAACGGCATAAGCACTTTTATACTTCTAAGGAGAAAGATGGAATAATATGACCTTAAATAAATCAAGTCCTAGACACCTTAGAGAGGTAAAAATACTGTCTTCCAATAAGCCTCTATAAGTCATACTTAACTAGCTACAGAATTTCCACATGCCTGCTTCAAAATCAACAAATACTAACTCCAAGCAAATTTTAATTACAAAAATTTAAAATTAAATATTTGATCATATCTAAAAGTCTGTGAAATGACCAGAAAATTTAAATATTTTGCCTTAAAAAATCTTTAAAATAATAAATGCAATCTGACTTTCTGCTACTTTGTTCTATAATAACACTGTAAGTCTTGAAAACTTCTTGATACTTTTGATTGACCAGACAACTTCTTTCTGCTCTTTCCTTTCTCCTTTTCCTCCCCATACACATGCGTTTTATATATATTATCTTAAATGAGAATTATTTTCTACACTTGGAAAATCAGAAATAATTTTACATTACCATAGACAAGAAAATATGCAGAAAGTAACATACATTTTGAAGTGTCAAATCACTGATGTTAGTTGATATTGCTCTCAGCCAGTCAGCACTCTCCTGGGCTGTATAAAACTGAAGTATCCCAGTACTAACTCCATCGAGTGCCAGCACTTCAAATGCATTAGATCTGCAGTAAGAAGAAATATATCCGTAAAGGAAGATACGTCAATTTTCTGAAACTGCCCAATATTTCTCAGTGTTCAAGTGATTTTTACACCTTTTGATAAGTTTTGAGTCTTAACTTTACAAATCAAAAGAAGCAACAAAAAGAAGGATAATAATGGGCAGTACCAGGAGCAACATATACAATAAGTACTTTCTCTGTACCAATATATATATGTGCTGATCATTTACTGCCCTTGAGTATATATACTATGTTCATCATTACTGAACTTAAGGTAGTGTATTCAGGAAGTATGCATTATATCTTTTGAATAAAGGTAAAAAATTTTAAAACCAAAATGACTGTTTTCTTTATTGCATTTTGGTTTCATTTACTATCAGTGTATTAAGTTGCAAAGAACGGCCTTCTCTAGCTTTAATTTCTTGGATTCCTATGCTTTTCTGCGTAACATTCTAAGCACTGTTTCCTTTAAAGTCTGTTATGACACAGGAATTTGAAAAATGTACTTAGAAGTCTCTTTAAATAATTTTTGAATGTAGGACCCTTTCTCAAAACAGCATCAACACATGCCAATGTGCAAGTGCATTTTATTCATATTTTTAGGCATCTTTTACATGTTTATAGCAAATCTATTCTGCAAATGCCAATGCTTTCCTTACTCTCTGCAGGAAGTTAGGCACTGTTTATGTACCTCTGAAATCCCCCACATTTGGATGCTGGTGGGATATGCTTTTTTAATTATGAGATTTTTCAATAGAAACAACGAAAGTGCATTAAGTAGTGGCGTGAAAGTACACTCGTCTAAATTTGAAACATGTGACATGCAATAGTTTCAGCAACTAAACTTCATAAAGCTACACAGACTACTTAAGTGCCCATGAGTGTCATGAGAAGTAGATTTGAGTCATACACTATTGTGAAAGAGAATTGTAATCATCTGAATAATTGTGCATATGTTGGTTTTGTATATAATTTGGAAAGTATCACCGCTACCTTCCACATTTACAAATTAGACATTTATACTTATATGCTATATTGCTTTCTTTTTGGTACTAACCTAGAAGAAAGCAAACTACTGAATCAAGGATACTGCTTTATGAAGTTGCTGGGTTTTCCTGGGATTCTCTGATCTGAGGTGAAGTCTTCTACTACTTAATTTATGATATATGTCAACATGAGCATTCAAAATGACATATAGAGGTTAATAGGCAGTTACTCATTCCTGACTTACTGAAAAAGTTATTAACCTACCATTTGTCATTTGCAGGGAGTTTGATGGTGAACATGAATACTGAACTCTACATACTTGCTAAAGAAGGTCATATAAAATACACGTCACACACAATATTAACAAGACAAAGTATCCTAATAGGTATACATACACATTAACTGATATACTTTAGTGTTAAAAGAGTCGTAAAGCATTACACTTGCCGTTCACAAAAATAACATTCCTGGTCTGAAGACTTAAATATATGTCGGCTGATTCCCTTGTCTTCCTTTCATGATTGAATTATCAAGGTAACTACAAAGACCTGATCACAATGACACAATTCAGTGTCACTTTCATTTCAGTAAATCTGTCTGACCTCTTCAGAAAGAAAGAAAAGGTCAAAACAAATCCCTTTATTGTCTTCAAGTAAACTGAGCGAAATAATAACCTCATACTGTTCCTTTTACCTAAGGATCTGTCAAAGATCCCAACTGTGCCATAATGGAATGATTTATGGCATGATCTCTTCAACATTGCGCTGAGACAGGGAAGATTTGTCATCCCCTGTGCATTGACACACAGTGGAGCATGGAAACAGACTTAATTTGGTGTCATGAAGAGAAGGTATTCACAATGCCTAACTTAGATATCTAATTCAAATAGCAAAGCTAAGACGCTAGAATCCTTAGACAGACAGACAGACAGGACAACCCAGAGCATTTAACAGAAACAAGAAACAGTATGCGCCTTCCACTGAATCCACAAGGTGCCTCGATGCTAACTCAGCTTCAGTAGATGCATAAAGGCATCTGCAATGCAATGTGAATGCCTTACCCAAACGGCACAAAGTCGTACAGGTGGCCGATGAAAGATCACAGAAGGGAACTCCCCAACTAACAACTAATGCAACCAACACAGGGAATCAAGATTAAAAAATAAGAAGTTTTATTATAAAAAATTAACCGATCTTTCATAATTTGAAACATGGTGCTGGCAATAGTGCAGATTACACTAAAACTCCTGTTGTCCTTTACCTTATTAAAATATGGTGATCAGTTATAAAAGACAGACAACAAGATTTAAACAAATGCATCTAGAAATCTGAACACTTCCCTGACAGGATATCTGCACAGAATCAAACAGTCTGTGAGGAATCCTGCAAGTCCTCTAATCCAGCCTCCTCACTAACTGGTTTAACATACAAATCTCTTTTCCACAAGAAGACCAACACCTGACACAGTATTTTAGACGCAGGTATTTCAGATGTGGCCTCAGGAACACAAAATGGAGGAGAATAATCCCTTTCCAGGACCTGCTGACTACGTTATTACTAATGCAGCCCCACGTGGGGCTACCCTTCATCACTCAAGGAGCGTACAGCTGACTCATACTCAATGTGGTGTCCACCAGGATCCCCAAGCCCTTTCCTGCAGAGCTGTTCCTTTGTCCCTGCAGACTGACACCAGGACATCCTTCTCCAGGAGCTCTGTCTCATTCAAGGCTTCTGATCTGCCAGAGGCGGTCACGCTGCCAGGCACAGGGGACTCAGACCTTTGGGGCACCATTATCCCCACTGTGCTGACTCAGGCAGAAAGCTAGTTTTACCAGAAAGAAGCTCAGTGAATTACATGAAATAGGATAAAAAAGAGCCAGAGGTTTTCAAAGTTTACAGATACCAGCCACAAAGTCTGTGCTAGTAATAGAGTGATTTTGCTCTCAACCTTATTCAGCTTTACTATGATTATTTCTTGCCTTCAGTTACAATAGTTTCCCTCTACATATTCCACAACATATTGTTACATGTATCATACCGTGGCCTGAAAAAAGTATATATAAGGCTACAAGTAAAAACAAATATCCAAACTAAATATAGAAACTTAACAAAATGAATGCTGAGGCTTTTGTTTTACTTTTAACAATCAATGCAAGCACCAAGACAGCACTGGAACTCCGGAGAAAATAAATTCTAGAGGCTTAAATACCATGCCTTTCTCCATTTCCTCAAAATACAGAAAAGAAAAAAATAGAGGCACAACTAAGCACCTATTCCTGTGAGCTGACAAGGATGAGCTTTCCATTTAATATCAAATAGTAAGTTTGAGAGGTCTCAAGATGCTATGAAGTTATCTCATCACCACAAAATAAGATGACATGTCTTGGCTTTTTTCCTTTCTCTGAAGCTGCAAGCCCATTTTACAACAGACGAAACTATCATCTCTTCTACTGCTGTTACGGTACTGACTATTCCAACTAGAAGCAGGAAAGAATGTTTGCTTTTCCTAAATTCTAGACATTTGGGCTGAATTACTCCTCATTTCTTATTTTCAGACTTGTCTCCCAATATGTAACTTTGTTTTCTGCAAGCATTTCCACTAAGGAAGCACTGTTTTCTACATTCACCCTCTTTCTGTCTCACTTCCATAGTGAAATGATGAATGAACTTGCATTCCTGGTCTCTTTGGGGTTTTGTTTACTGCATTTATTTCTTTTAGTAAAATAAACACTGTCTTTGTGAGAACGGTATTTGGAATAACAGATGGGCATTGGTAGACTTAAGTTCTCTTCCTGACATTGACACTTTTCAACATTAATATTGATTAATATTAATAAAGCATAAAATGGCCACTGGGCGTTTTGCCTTACAGAGCAGTTAGCTATTAGAAAGGTGTTAAATCCAAAGACTTTTCTAAGAGAAAATGTATTTTCAGTGTCAGCTGAAATGGGAAAAGATGAATTTTGACTTTATTGGAGGCTAAGAATGTCAGCAAAAGGTATTTTGAGATTTTCAGTATCTGTGGCACGTGAAACCATCTGCCTGTTAGACTTATCTCAGTATTTTATTGTATGTCCTTAATAAAAACCTAGATGCTTTTCAGACAGCAGCTGTTTTATGTGAAGTTTACTACCGTGCTGATACAGACACACAGATTTGAGCAGCTTTGTATCTTCCCACGTCCTAAGTCAGTCTTTCTTCCTGTTTGTACGATTTTTTGATGTCTGACTTCAGTTTTTATTGCTGTTCTTACAGTATTTTCTAGTGCCTTGTTTATATTACTATATGGTCCTCCTTCTAGAATTTCTATTTAGCCTGAAGTTTTGTGGACTATGGGTGGACCTGAATTGAAATTCCAAAAAAAGAACTATCTGAATTACTTAATGTCTTTAAAATTCTGTGTTAAAAAATACTGTTTTGTATTGTAAATGAAATACAGGCTCATATATTAAAAAATGTCCAAATTTGCTTATATAATGGGACTATTAACAGAAACTATGTATCTAAAAAGATATCAAAGTATTAAACATAAACTTATATTGAATTTCATGTTTGGTGGGGTTTTTTGTGGACATTTCACTTCCAGTACTGTAACTTTGTTTTGTTGAACTACTAAAGAAAGATAACTGAAGTAACACACAGACATTATGCTTCTACAAATATTTTCTTAACTGATGTGGTAATAGAAGCAGCTCCAAGCTGTATTCCATTAGATATGTAGTAACTTGTGCAGAAGAAAAGGATAGTGGGAGAGGGGACAGTTTTAGCATTAATGAGAACTCTTATCCTGTTCCCCATAAAGTCACACAAATAGTTATGCTGGTGTTGTTGAGGAGAAAGAACAAGGGTAACGTTGCCCCCTGAAAGTGAAAAGAGAGTAGGATACAGGTGTGAGGTATTTGGCTTCTGCAGAGAAGTCTGCAGAATTACAGTCTCAGCATGCTTTATTTGTTGGAAGAAACAGATGGAGGAGTCTTGCTGGAAAACAAGAGCAGCTTGAATGACTGAAAGCTATACGCGGTATCAGTGGACTACTGTCCTCTCTGGAGTGGAGAATGTCTAGTAGGACTGGTCAGTATGGTGGGCTGGTGAATGGAGTGTATGTAAACTTATTAATACGTGTTTTATAATTCCAGCACCATTATCAGTTAGTGGTAATTCAGGTGAGACGCGTTTCACCCTATTCCAGCATATAAAGTTCTGTTGCCTGAATACACAGGCAGCAGACACAAACCAGAACACGGCAAATTTCAATTCAACATTAGAGTCTGGTTTTGTTTCCCCCCCAAATCTAATCAGATACTGCCACAGGTTGCCCAGGGAGGCTGTGGAATCTCCATCCTGGGAAGTGTTCAGGAATCGACAAGAGGTGGCCCCAAGCAATACAAACTCCTTAGACATGCTTTGAGCAGGGAGCTGGACTACGTGAGTTCCAGGAGCCATTCCAGCCTGAATTATTCAATGATTCTATAAACGAGTCACGCTAAACTCATGAACTATTTTGTTCCATCATAAGCAAGTGCACAAGACAGGTGAGCTGGATCATTCTCTGGAGGTTCTCTCCATTAACTCCAAGGTGAGTCCAGGGATTTGGCAAATTTGTAGGTGAAGGACCATTAGATATCTACAGCAAAATGAGATGAATCTCATCCATTAAACTCCAATCCCACAAAGATTTTAAGCATGTGAATAGTCTACAGAATTTAGGTGGAATGTCATTTTGCCTTAAGTTAGTGACATGCAGATGTCTTTTTAGATTCACAGAATCATTATGGTTGGAAGAGACCTTTAATATCATCAAGTCCAACCATTAACCTAGCACTGCCAAGTCCACCATGAAAGCATGTCCCTCAGCACTACATCAGAGTGCAATCAGAGCATAAGTCACATTCTAATTCTACTCTGGAAGTACAAGAAAATATTAGTAAATATAAATTAGCAAATCAAACAAGATGGGTTTCATCATCTTATTGATTGCACTGGCAAAGTAATTATAAATGTTAAAACCTGTTCACCTGTACTTTTTAAAAGTCTTAATGCAGGTATTTACAATTTATTTTAATCACTACGATGATAAGGATGAGTTTTATTTTCTAATTGCTCCTTAAACACAATGCAAGTGTAAGGGAGAGGTTAAAATTTTAAATAAAAAATCACCCAACTGTATTTCACAGTATCTCTTGTAGAAAGGCTAGATTTATCTTAATGATGTCTTCAGAACTGATTTGGTATGTCAGTGGCTTCAATCTCTGATATAATACTTACGTATCTCAAGGAATTTTTGACATGTGTAAGATAGCTAAGAATACCTAAATAATTATTGGATTGCCTGCCACTGTAAAGTCAGTTTAGGTTCAGGTTCAAGGCTTTTGGCAAAAGGACAGTCTATATCTTATGAGAACAAATCTCTGTCATGGCTACAGAAATCATCAGAGTCATTATGTTTAAATTATATGCAAAAGATTACTTCTTCAAGATGTTCAGTTCTCTACAAAATTTAAATATCCAATTTATATTGTATATGAAATTGAGACATGTTAGTTAGGGGAAAACAGATGTCCACGTGCTTGACTTACACTTAGTAATGTGGTGGATTTCTTTGAGATCTAATAGCCTTCTGCATTCAGAAGGAAATGTAGCTTGATCATATTATTATTATTATTGATAAGATACACAATGCAAATCAGTTTTTTCCCCCTAACACTCCCCTTAAAATATGTATTTCTTGAACAAATAGATATTTTGTAAAATAACAGCAATAAACTAAGTAATAAGCAGTCAACATATTCAGCTCACCACAGAATTTTTTTCTTCTTATTTTGGTGCGAAAGCAGATCTGCTTCAGAAATTCAAGGCTATTTATTCTGAGGCATTTATTGAAGAGATCTGGGGGTAGAGTCTTGCTGAGCTAATCCTGGTGGATTAGAATTTAGTATGTTGTCAGCAAGCAGAGGAAAAGACAAAGTAAGTCTCAACTTCTCCAGAAACAAAAAAAAGGAAAGTAGTAATTCTTTGAACTCAGTGGTAATATTAATATGAACAATTCCCTGAGAGTAATAATCTATTTATCTTTTGGGAGGGGACAGGATTTATTTTGCCTTTTCTTCTGCTTGCTGGCAATATGGCATGGTGTGATCCACCACTCTGTCTTCTAAGGGATGCTATTTACTAGAACAAACAAGAGTGAAGAGGTGTCACATCAATTTTCCAGAGCAACACATCATCTTTGGGGGAAACTGGAAATGGTTCCTGAGTACACGCATCCTGAAAAGAATGGAAGTGCTTCATTTTTGCCTGTGGACGTAGTTGCAGCACAGATTTTAAAACGGGCAGCTAAATATTGTGAGGCTGAAGATTCAAGAAACAAACCAGCTCACTCTCCTTATGTTGTCTTCATGCTACTGAACAAAATTAAAGGGGTGTATTTAAACGTATGAATATATTGTTCTAGAGAGCAATGAAATTTCCTTAGTTTTCATGTCACTGATCTTTGATACGCTTTTAGACTGCAAGTTTACTGCATCCAAAACTATGTCTCATTTCTGGCCAAAATATTTTATGTCACTTCTCACATAAGGAACAGGTACTAAAGCAGTCTCTAATAATCAATATTCAATGCTGATCTTTTATTATAAATGTGTGGCATAGCTACTGTCTTGCTTGTTTTTCCTGCCTATACCTTGCTTTTTCTCTGATTTAGTAGTTTATTCTAGCTAAGGGTAAGTCAGTCTCGCATCGTGGACAGATCTGCAGAACGCCTGGTCACTTCTCGAGTGTCCTTCTGTTTATATTCTTTAACCTCCATTTACCTGACCTCTTGATATTGATTTCCAGAACGTCTTGCTGCTTGAGCAGAATTGTGACAAACATACTGGAAACATTTGTTTTAAAGACACTTTTAAAGAAAAACACAACAGTTTTCAGGCAGTCCTTAAAAAGCTGTACATAGCACAATTTTTTTAAAAAAATAATTCAGTGACTTCACGGCTTATTCTTTTTACATATCACCTGAACAATTTAGTAAAAACCAATAAATTATCCTGTGCCTCATATTCCTAAAGATAAAATAAAGTGCTTTCTGAAGTGCTCTGAAGATCAACAAATTCAGAACAGATTACAGAATGGACTCCCATACAGGCAGATGCCAAGCTAGTTTTAGTACTTTGTAACTACAGTCAAAAAATCAATAAGCCTGGTGGAAATCACTAAACATTGCCCACCGCAAAATATATCAATTTTATTACAAGGCCATCAGGTCTAAATGCCATTGAAAATAAATGGCACTTTCCAACTCTTATGCAGAATGGAAAAAAAAAGTTGAAATTTCCTAAGTGCCAAAGGAAACCCTAGTTGCCAAATACTAAAATGCTACAGTTAAAAATAGGAAAAGCAAGTGACAGCACAATACCTTTTGAGAAAAGAGAAAATTTCCAATAGAAAATTTTATGGTTTAATTTGCATAGCCATAATTGTGCATAGACTCTAGATGGGGTGTTAGCAGTGTTTGTATAGTGGTTTTAATGCTTCTTACTTCTGGGAAGTGTTTACCTGCTGTACTCTAAAATACGTATTTCTCCTTTTTAAGTCTGCAGGACTGCAGTGCTTCAGAGCTATTCTCTGGCTAACTGCCTAACTACTGTACCCAGTCTTTGCCTTCCTCTGCTGCCACCTACCAAAAGGCTCCACTAGGGCCCCATGAAAAACTATTTCACAAAGGTTTTTTTCTTGTACTAACAATCCTTAATGTCATCCCCTTGCACTTTATACTATTGTGTTGCATCTCATTTACAACAGTCCCATCCTTTGATAACATACTGCGTTCCTCTTGCGTATTGATGATGCTGATTCTGTGTCACCAATTATTTTAACTAGTGTACTGTTTTCTGCATCATCAGTCAAGTAGCCCTTACGGTACCCTATTAATAATATCCCTCCAAACCTATACTTTCTTTTTTGTCTTACCTTTTATCAGATGTTAATCCCTCTGCCACTGTCTCCCAGCCTATGGCTCCATATGTTTGATTATGGTATCTTTCAGGTACATACTTGTTCTTCTTACCCTCATGTTCAACAATCATTACTGAAAACTGTGAGCAAATACTCATTCAGTTTTTTGTAACTCAGAGAGATTGTGTTTAACTCCTATATCTTTCTCAAAATGTTTTATTCCGTTTCTTACTTTCCAATTTATTTATCTAATTAAAGGCATTTTGTTAACTCACTGAAATGTTAAAATGGAAAATAGAATCCTTCAGAAAGATTCTGTCAAGAAACTAGTGAGCCAGTTAAAAAAAAAAACAAACAAAAAAAACCCCACACCATTAAAAAAAATAACACAATACTCTGCAGTAATTGCAATGGCCAGAATATCAAGAAATAGAAAATAACACCTAAATCTAATTAAGTTGTTTTATAATTGGGATTATAGCTACATGGGCGATACTGAATTACTTTCAGTCCACTCATTTCTTCAATTTAATTTCCATCTTCCAAATAAGCAATTTTTTTTTTTTCAGTCTCTAAACTCCTAATGTTCACGACGTTATAGCTATGGTACCTTCAGTTAAAGCTCTAGTCAATACAGAAAATGATTATATAGTACTTTGAGCATCTGCTCTAAGGACTGAAAATACTTATCTACACTTCTTTCCAAATAAGGATTTAGACATTCTCTAAGAAAAATGAAAGATTATAAATGAATGAACTACTTTCTCCATCTTCTATTACACTTAAAGATAAAAACACCCCGAACTATGCCATGAACTACAAATTCTTTTGCATAAGACTTGCCATTCTCATTATTTCTTTGTTAAACTTACACCATATTTAGTGACCAACTCTATCCTCAACTTAGCAGTCAAAAAATGTTTCCGTTTTCCAGAGTATTGACAGGAACAGAGTTCTCACTGTATATATCACCTTAGCGCTTGCAGAGAAAAACGACATTGATGAATGGCGAGACGTGTAGAAGGACAGAAGTAGTGGTGCTATAATATAATGGCAAGTGAATAAAGAAGTTATTGAATTAATAACTAATCAAAAAGACTAATCAGCATGCTGCATAGAAATATCAGCTAGACTCCAATCATACCGACAATATGAAATACACTAATTAAAAGTGATTTCAGTAGTTAATACAATGTTTCTCTTCTGTGTTCATACCTTCTGAAGATATAGCTGGAAAGATCCTGCATTGAGAGGAGGAAGGACATCTACTACATTTTTTATCTTTCCTTTAAAATATTCTGGGGGATTTTTTTGCTTTTGTTTTGTTATATAGATAAACACAACTCACAGTCCCACTCTGCAGTATTTCATTCATTCCTCTTCATGTATAAGAAAGGAAAAAAATCTACCCCATTCTCTCTTGCTTCTGTTAACACCTATGGTGCTGACAAAATCTAAAATATATGAAAAAAATACTCTTGTGTCATTAAGTCACTAGTCTTAAGATTTCCCAGGAAAAACAAAATGGAAAGTCAAGTGAAATGAAAAGTCAAAAGGTAACTCCTTTCTCTTATAATGAAAAAAGAGTAACAGTCAAACAGATACAGGTGTTCCTGGCCATCTCATGACACAAGAGTTAAAAGTATGCCCTTTTTTGCCAAAGTTACTGGAATACACAAATGCAGTACTGAGGAATTTAAACTGCATCGTTTAACCACAAACAAAGTAATACAGGCTAATCTGATTAGATTAGACCAGATTTGGTCTAAACCACATTAAAAGTATACTACAGTCAAACAGACAAGCCCAGCTATATAAAGTTTCTAATTGAAAAAGTAAAAAACATTGAGCAAGACGCTGACATGCCACACATTGTACTCTGTATTTTTAAAAATAAAGGCAATAAAAAGATGTCCTTCAGTAACGTATCAGACTCTGTTCGACCTTATGACAGACAATCTTTTTGCTGTTTCTAAGGTATCTGAAAGTCAGAGCTTATTTACACCGCCAGAAAACAAATGCTGAAAATATGAGGCAATCTTGAATATGACAGAGAATAGAATTGAATGTGGTAAGAGGGGCCGTGCAGACTGACTGACAGCAGCTTACCACATCAGAACAGCTGGAGTAGTTGGACTTACAGATACTATACATAGAACATACAATATTATATATTAAAACAATCAGCCTGTGATTGATTTCAGTAACAAAAGTATGCTAAGTCTGCTGTAGCCAACTGCAAGAATTTCACAGGTGAAAAAACTGGTTTTCTATCAGGGAAAAGGAGGATTGAAGAAAGCAGAGTGTGCACTACCCGTGAGTGGACAGACAGCAAAATAATGATAGAGGCTTCAATATCCTTTCCCAAGCCATAACATTTTGCATAGTTACAAGAGAATGTCAAAGGCCAAAGGGATATAGATAATTTTGATGGAAAGAACGATACAGACTTCTGAATTTAATTCAGGTAGGAAGTAGGGGAAAAGGCCTTTCATACAGTCCATGTAGCTGAAGAAAAGGCACTCAGCTGTGTATGTGAAACTACAGAAGATAGTGCCAATACTTCAGCAACACATATTTAAAAAGCAATCTGGCTGTTCTGGTGCCAGCGCACCTTCTCAAGACCAACTGAGATAACTGAGAGGATAATACGTAATAAAGAATTGCAACAAAAGAAAGTTATGACAAAGAACATGAGGGAGACAAAAAGTTACAAGGATGACATATAGCGTCTGAGACTCATTTAATACTGAAAAAGCTTGCATGCTGTCTCCCAATGTACATAAATAAACTCCAAGGAAATATCAAAAAAATGACAAAATTAGCAAATAAATCATCAGGATCCATGATAAATTCAGGGGAATTGCCATGGACTCATTCAAATAACTTTAGACTGATGGCTGAAATATGAAAGGGAGTGGAGATGTGTAGATATGGTTGAAATGAGGATTGTTATCTAGACTGATGTCACCATTTATACTTGCAATTGCTTGTAGGTTTTACTTCATGCAAAAAAGACACTTGATTTTAGAGAGCAATTACTGAAAGCAAATGTTGGAATTAATGCTTATATAGCATAAATTCCATGGAGAAATGTAAAAAAAAGGATGCAAGTGGGATAACAGCAAGAATATGTACATGTATTTCAAAGGAGGAGAGAATAGAAGAAGAGCAATCTGGTATCCCTGAGGCAAAAATAAACACCTTTAGTAAGAACATGGGAAACACCTCATCCGCAGTTAATCTCAAGGTGGTATTCCTTGAATGCTCATATAAATATTCCAGTTGGTTTACCAAAACGAGCAAGGAACATTTTGCAGAACTAAAGTATCACAGGAAGATGACAGGCTTTGTGGAATGATTTTATCTTCCTTTAGAGAGTTTATAACAAAAAAGAAAAAAACCCACAGTAATAAAGGAGTTCTGTGTATACTAAATATATATGGGAGCGAGATGCATCTCAAGAGAGCATGGCTTTTCAAGACTGAAACACTAAGCGCCTCAGTCCTTGTAAGAAAAATATACCCGTGATGGATTGATCCTGGGCCAGCAGCTAAGCATCCATACTGTTGCTCACTTCCCTACCCCTCTCCAACGGCACAGTAAAGAGAATAAGAAGAGCCAGAAAATTTGTGGTTGAAATAAAGATAGTGTAATAAGCAAAGAGAAGAGGAAACAGAAACAAAACCGAATCCACAACAAAACAAGTGATGCAAAGACAACCACTCACCATCTCCCACAAGCAGAATGATGCCCAGCCAGTCTCCAAGCAATGACTAGCTCCCCTCAACCCTTTCTTCTCAGTTTTTATTGCTGAGCATGATGTTTTGTGGCGTGGAATATCCCTTTGGTCAACTCAGGTCAGCTGCCCAGGTAGTATTCCCTCCCTGCTTCTCACCCACCCTGGATCTGCTGGTTCAGTAGGGGCAGAGCAGGAAAAAGAGAAAGCCTTGATGTTGTGAAAACACTACTCAGCAACAACCAAAAAACTGGTGTATTATTGACATGTTTTAGCCACAAACCAAAACACAGCACTATATGGGCTGCTATGAAGAAAATTAACTCCATCTCAGCCAGACCCAATACAATATCAGAAGGTGTTTTATTTCAAAGAATTCTCAAAGCGCACATGCTACTGTTTGGGGAACTGGAATCCCTTGGGACTGCTCCATCTAATGCATAGAGTGCACAGAACACGAGTGAAACTGTTTCAAACTATCAGGATGATGACTGAACTCAGAGGTTTAAATGTTTTATCTTCTTCCACTTATCCTTTAAATTTAAGAACATTGATGATAAGTTGACGATGAGTTGGTCTAAACGTGCATATACAGATTCGTTCATTTAATTCACAGGAGAGCTTCTAAGTCTTGAATAGTTGGAGGCCTGTGATAAGACTGGGAAGAGTTGGACCGCATGTCAGTTGAAGTAGGAAGGAAAAAAGTGCTGTGGTAAGGGATGAAAGACTAAACAAAATGTAAGTAAGAGTTCAGACAAAGACTGTGGAAGAACCTAAAACTTTTCTGGATAATTTATTGTTATACATCTGTAATACTTTAATACAAAATATGGGAGAGGAGTTGTCAACTGATTTAGGAGACTAACTGCTCTAAGTTAAAAGCAGCACAACTGTCCTACTAGAAAAATTATGTGTTCAGATATTTTCTGGAAACAGGTAACAAATCTAGCATAGATCAAGAAAGGTATACACGCCAATTTCTGGTACCTCTTGGTAGCAGGTGACCTATATAGTTGGCGCTTCAATAGAGATTCCATTTCCCTCATTAACAAGAATTAGAATAGAGTAGAGTAGAATAGAATAGAATAGAATAGAACAGAACAGAATAGAATAGAATAATAGAATGGAATATTTTCAGTTGGAAGTAAATAAATATAGGACAACCCATAAAGAAAATGAAAAATAACAAAAGTGAATTAACTACTGTTACCATACATACGGAGAACTGTGAACTACTTGGTAGATTTGAGGCAGACCTACCACACAGAATGGTTTGCAGAAAAAAGCTGATGTATGCTGTTATGTGTTAAACCTTTCTCAAGCACATTATTTACTGAAGCTTTATTAACCTTTGCTTTTACTTTCATCTTCCCTGAAGTCCCGGACAATCGCTGCTCAGCAGCCACTTCATGAACTATTACTTAGGTCTCTGAGATGCAAAAAGAATCTATGATCAAAAATACAGTGTTTTGTACCACGCACTTTGCCAAAATCTTTTTTTAATATGAGCTCCTGTATGAAAATGGCATGCAGCATAGTCAGGGTGATTGTGCACCATGTTAAAATTTGTAAAGAAAAAGGAGATTTAATTGATAATATTAGAATTTGAGAATATGGAAGTATTCTGTTAGAGATATGGAATGAAATGTAGTACCTTAAAAATTAATTGAAGTACCACCAAGGTTAACCTCTGTACTAGCTGCTGATGCTAACTGAATTCCCAAGATACAACAGATTACAGAAACGTATTTGTAGGAGCTATATTTATTGTCTGGTTTCACTTTATCTTTGGTAATCGACATACATGCCATTAATCTCAAGATAAGATGGACTGCATATTTTTTAATAAGATTTTCGTATCTCCACTCAAAGAATTCTTATACAGCCAACACTCCACAGCAAAATACTAGGTACAGCTAGCTAACCCAGTGCTTCCCCTTTTAGATTACAAACCTTAATTTATCTGTTCCAGCTTTGTACCTCGAGATTCGAGCCATTGACAGAGGAACTGATAAGGTGTCTAGCCAGCGCTTCTCGTATTTTGGTTCATTAGCTATGGGTGAAGAAGGTGATGATGGAGCCTGTACAGAATAAATGAGAATCAGTAAGTGCGGTTTACCAGATAATATAGTGAAGAAAACCATGAATATGCATCTCTGTCTCTAATTGTCTCAGAAGTGAATAATCATAGCAATAAAACTATTCAAGAAACTCAGGATTTAGAAGAGAAATAAAAAGAAGCATGCGGATAGAAAGGACTCCTAGCTATCTTGATATTATGCTTGTGACTTAATTTCAGTATTGCCTTAACATTAAAGATATTTATATTTTTGTTAATATTTATATCTAACAATAAATAGGAATTTTTTTTTTAAATCATAAATGTTCTGACTTTTCTCTAAATGCAACATAAAATACATTTTACATTTAAATTAATTTGGTCTGTGCAATTCTTATACGTGTCTCAAACAATCGTCAGAAAAAAAGATGCAAATATATCCTAACGTAAAGACTACATTAGAGAATACCGGTTTCTTATTTGTGCACTGTGGTTTTTATCCATAGTTATTTAATAGCAGATTTAAAATTAGTAGATTTCTCTGTTACCACTACCCATATACAGACTGATGAGTTTTGAAATTTCATCTTTGAAGTTTTTCTTCAAATAGTTCTACTGGAAAGGCAAGATTGTTGCATCTTGATCTAAGATCTAAGCAGTAAGGGATCTCCAGATCTCAGAATAGTGAAATTACTAAATTTTACAATCTACTCATTTCATGTAACTATGGCATACAAAAGAAAATAACCTTAAATCAAAGGCGTGCAGATGCAAATTAAGTTAGAGGAATTAGCCTGGATATATAGCTATTTATAAAAGGATCTAGTCAAACTTAACCTAGAGCTTATATACAGACTGTTCAGCCTGCTCATATATGTAGCATCTTGTGTATCAAAACTAAATGTTGCATGAAGGCAAGAGTGAAACAAGATAAAAAGAAAACATTTATGAAATTTTAAAAGTTGTCACAGAACCACTAGCATAAAAACATTCAGGAAACTGCAGAAAGATATACATCTTAGTTGATATACACTTGCAGAACACGCAGTTTCTAGTGAAATAATATCTAGAGGTTTACATAATTGTATCATTGACTGAAAGTACAGAACTATGCCCAGATTGTCAAAAAAGACAGTAACTGGTTTTGTTTGCAAATGATTTCAAAACACTGTTTACATGCAAAAATCAATTCAATTAGAAACAGATTAGAAAATGCTGGAAACTACTGCTCAGCGTACCAACTGAGATTTATGAGCATGATCATGAGCTTAAAAAAATGCTTATTAAATAAACAATAGAATGAGCTAGGAGTTTCCCACAGAATGCATAAAAATGCTAAATTTAGAAGTTTTTATTGTCACTTACATCTTTGCACTACCATGACAGCTGAGCATTTCAATCTTTTATAAAGACAGCAATACTACAGAGAGGCAGCTGAGAAGGATCCAGAGTCATAGATATTTAGGTCAAAGTTAGGCATTTGTGCTGTCTCTGAACCAAAATTATTCACCCCAGGTTGTACAGAGAACTTTCCAGTAGAGAAGGGAGTTGAAAGCTGGTTATTTTTATGTGCGCTGTAAATATACACTGAGTAGTATTTACAAGAGAAAATAAACCACAGAATGACCCAACTTCAGCTCTGTGATGCCCAGGTATTCAAAAGCCATAAAATTTACTCAAAATAAAGAGCATTCTGGGAATTGTTCTGTTTCTGCTTCTTGCTTATAAGTATTTAGGGTTAATTTCCCCCCCTCCAAAAGCTCTTTCTTACAGTCAGAAAGGGCTGATCTTTCTATTTACTTCTTTAAATAAATCAAAATACTGAATTGCACATTCTAATGGGACAACTGAGAGTTAGTGATTGGGGGACACTTTTCTAGTAAATGAAAAATTTGTGATGAAATTGCCAGAGTTGACAACACTAAAGAATCTTTTAGATTGCAATCTCTTTGGGGAAGGGAATTTCATTTAGGGTATTTGCAATCCCTAGAACAATCCAGCTTTCGTTTGATTGAGATCTCCTGGTGTTGTTGCAGTATGCATATTTCATAATCAAATCCACAGACTAACTCTATTTCATAGAATTATCCCCAAAAGGCTAAAGTCTCCAAAGCTTAGTATAAATTTAATAATATCATAGTGAAGAATCTGATGCGCATTTTAGAATTCTGTACAAATTAAAACAATTGACAGAATCACATGCAATCTGTAGTTGAAAATGATCAACATAATCTAATGTGCCTGTCTGGAAACTGAAATGTGTAAGAATAAAGCACAAGTTAGCTTATTATAGTCAAACATAAATGCTTGAATATGATCATTGAATTTAAATCCAAGAATCAGAAACAGAGGAACTTAAAAAATTCCTGAAGCACCTTCACCTGTTGTTCCCATCCTCTCAACTCTCAAGACACAGACATCTCCAGAATTTAAACATAAACCCCTTTTTCCTGTGAACTATTAGCTGTACTTCTTTTAGCAGCCTGTCGAAGAATATTCTGTAATATTCTATGCAATTTAAGAGCATTTGCCAGCAAAAAATTCATGAGTGGGTCACTCCTGCGATTTAATGTTTCCATTTGGCCCCTTGCACTTTAATCAAATGCTTTAGTAGGATGACAGGAAAAGAAGAAGGTATCTCAATATAAGTAAAGATCAGAATTTTAGAAAATCTACATCACAGGTATTCATTAGACTCATGAATTGAAGGGGAAAAAATGGCCAAACCCAGCTGGGCAAAATCTATGAACCTCAAAGTTACGATACTACATTATAGAAATATTCCTGCCAAAACGCTGTTACAAGTGATGTAAACTTCTAAAGAAAATGTGGCTTCTTCAGACAATTTCGAAGTTGAGATATTTGAAAAACACACTAGAAAGAGTAATTTCCCCCTCTTTCCAGTTCTGGACCCACAGAAACCCTAGTCATGATCTGAACATTAACGACCAAGAACAGGGAAAGGATACGAAGTGGTCAAACTGGTCCAAGATTCAAATACGTGTTTCTTACTAAGCTATATTATACAAACCAGTTTATGGTAGAGCAGGAAGTTGGACTGACCGCTCTTTATCTTAAGGACAAAAGAGGGTGTAAGACAATTGCACAGAAACGAAATACTGTCATAGGACCAGCAGTTCTTTTTGTTCAGTTTGCCCTGTAATCTACTAACACTTAAATCTGAGACAGATCCTTTGATGTATCCCCTTCTAAACACATGGATAAAAATAACAAACTGAGGCAGAAGCACATCAATACAACTTTTGCAGAGGTTACACCTCACAAATCTTTTAGAGTTGACCCAAACTGTTAATTAATATGAAACAATTGCTAAGGTGTACTTGGGTTTCCAAAAAAATTCATCCCTCACGAAAAGTTCTTAAATTAATTTGCTGTGAAATAAGGCAAAATCCTCACACAAATTAATAATTTTCTAAAATATATTAAGCAAAACACAGCAGTTAAGCACCAGTTTTCACTGAGGCGGGGCACTATCAGTGGACTTCCACAGTTACATATGCCGTTCAGCATATTGATTAATGATCTAGACAAGATCTGCTAAAAATATAGTAGATAAATGTATAGTAATGCACATGAGGAAAGACAATATTAACTTTCCACATATTGTAATGCGATATGAACAGGTGATTAACACTGAAAAAATAAGATTTTGCTGTTGTGGGAAAAGCAAATGTTGAAAGGTACGGAATGGTTTCCACGCAAATGGTGATGAAGTAAACTAAAGATTCGCTAGACTGGAAAAGAAGCAGCCAAGGGAATTGTGTGATAAAGGTATGTAAAACCAGAAATAACAGAGAAAGGGATTAGGAAACAGTGGTTCACTTGCCCTTTTCATATAAGAAGCAAGGATACCGGGGTTAGAGGTAAAATACAGTAGAATAAAAACAAAGAAAAACTGTATTTATATAACAAACTCTGGCTCAGGAAGCCCCTATGCCAGAAATTACTGGAGGTGCAGGAAATACACTCTATAAATAATTCTAGATATTTCCTCTGTTCTTGCATTCTCTTGAGGGCATCTGCTGGGGACAAGCTATTTGGCTAGATGGTCCTTTGGTCTGACCCAGTGTACTGAACTGGCTGACCTTCAAGCCTTCTGTCTGCGAAGCAGCTGCTGCTGCTCATGTTGAAAACTCTCCACACTGTTCCTCCAAAGCATATAAAAATTTGGCTGTTTAGAGATCATCTCTGCAATCACAGCTTTTATCCTCTGGTTCATTTCATACCTTTGGCTTTCTGCTGAGGCCGCCAACAATGTTGCCAATTAATGCCAATTTGTTTGTAACACCTGTCCATTAAGAAATGGATTGAACACAAAAAACTCATTTTTGACACAACACTGAACAAGAATCAGGTTGTAATGACACATAATCGCTCCCCACCTGGGACAGCTGTGTACTGTTGACCTGGAGGAGGGTCTGATTCCCTATCCCATTAGCAATCATTGACCTATGAAGGACAATGTAGGCAAGCGCTTTGTTGCTTTTTTAAACAACTATATAACAACTCATTATGGGGCAACCAAGAAGCCTTCCCATAAGTAGAATGAGTCCAAAATATCCTCCACTAAGTGAGAGACCTAATTAGACATGTCTCTATAATTAAGTTTCCACTAAGAACACAAGAAGGAAGGCAAAAGATCACAGCTGGCTGAGATGTCTGTAAATTTTTAATCTTTGTGAGACATACGATTTGCAGAGCTTGGGTAACTCAGTTATTTTACCTTACTGTTTTTTAAAGTGTTATTGGTTCCAAATCTCTGCAAGAAAAATGTCACGTCTGCAGAAGGAAGCGTTTCTGAATTCTACCTAGTGACTTAATTTGCAGTTTCTGCTAGCACCTTGAAAGCAGTCACAGTGATATTTTAGGTTGACATATCACTCTTTCGTTAAACATGGACCTCCAGCAGCTTGAAGCCGGGCTAATTCACTTTTGGAGTCAGAAATACTCAGGGTTATATTAGTAAGCATGTTAAGCTTGCTTTTAAATATACTTTTCATCCCATATTGCAAATTCTTTCTGGTTTGCAGAAAGACAAGTCTTGCAAAGTCTTCACAGTGGATGTAGGTGAAGGACTATATCTGGAGCAGTAATGTATCTATTGCAAAAATTCTTGTACCACAATTAAGCAAAGAGGCAACAATAATTGGTGAAGTTTATTCTTAGGAGACTAAAGTAATTAGCAACAATGATTTCTTCCCATTGAAACAAGCTACCTTTTTCTTTGCTACCACAATGCCTTGCTATTATCACCAGCACTGAGAAAGAGAGGACAGGAGAACTTCTGAGAGAATACCTGAGCTTTCTACTGTAAATATAACCAGTGCAAAAGATTTCACAAAAGACTTATTTGTGTTCTGTAAGAATCTGATTTTCTATCAAAACTCCTTAATTTTCACAGTTACTTGCTAAATTACATGTTTGAGGGTTTCAAAAGACTGGCAAGATATACACTTGTAAATTTAAATTTCAATGAATTTATTTTAATTTATATGAATGAATAAATTTAATTAATTGCTATTTTGGTAAAGACTGAAAGGCAAAACAATCTAAAAGGAAATAAAAGGTTAGCAAAGGGCCAGAAGGAGGATCCAGGGAACTACAGCCCTGTCAGTCTGATCTCAGTGCTGGGGAAGGTTATGGTGTCCGTCATCCTGAATGCCACCACATGGCATGTACAGGACAATGTACATCAGGCCCAGTCAGCATGGGTTCACGGCAGGTCCTGCTTGACTAACCTCATCTCCGTCTAGGACAAAGTGACCCTCTTAGTGGATGAGGCAAAGGCTCTGGATGTTGTTTACTTGGACTTTTACGGAAGTCTTTGACACCATTTCCCACACATTCTTCTGGAGAAACTGGCTGCTCATGGCTTGGATGGGTCTGCTCTTCACTGCGTAAAAAACTGGCTGGATAGCCATGTCCAAAGCATTATAGTGAATGGAGCTAAATCCAGTTCGCAGCTAGTCACAAGTGGTGTCCCCCAGAGCTCAGTATTGGGGCCAATTCTGCTTAATATCTTTATCAACGTCCTGCATAAGGGGATTGAGTGCACTCTCAGTAAATTTGCAGATTAGACTGAATTAGATGGGACTGCTGATATGCTTGAGGGTAGGATGGCCCTACAGAGGGATCTGGACAGGCTGGATAGATGGGCTGAGGCCAACTGTATGAGGATCAACAAATCCAAGTGCCGGGTCCCTACACTTGGGTCACAACAACCCCATGCACCACTACAGGCTTGGGGAAGAGTGGTTGGAAAGCTGCCTGACACACAACAGGGGGGTGCTGGTCAACAGCCGTCTGAGTATGAGCCAGCAGTGTGCCCAGGTGGCCAAGAAGACCAACAGCATCCTGGCCTGTATCAGAAATAGTGTGGCCAGCAGGACTAGGGAAGTGGTTGTTCCTCTGTACTTAGCACTGGTAAGGCCTCACTCAGTTCAGTTTTGGGTGCCTCACTACAAGAAAGATATTGAGGGGCTGGAGTGTGTCCAAAAAAGAGCAACAAAGCTGGTGACAGGTCTGGAGTGGAAGTCTTATGAGGAGGAAGCGAGGGAACTGTTGCGTAGCCTGGAGAAAAGAAAGCTGAGGGGAGACCTCATCACTCTCTACAACTACCTGAAAAGAGGTTGTAGTGAGGTGGGGGTCAGTCTCCTCTCCCAGGTAACAGGCGACAGGACAAGAGGAAATGGCCTCAAGCTATGCCAGGGGACATTTAAGATGGGTATTAGGAAAATTTCTTCACTGAAAGGGTTATCGAGCATTGGAACAGGCTGCCCAAGGAAGTGGCTGAATGACCATCCCTGGAGGTATTTAAAAGACACGTGGCACTTAGCGACATGGTTTAGTGGTGGATTTGGTATTGTTAGGTTAACAGTGGGACTCGATGAACTTAAGGATTTTTTCCAACCTAAAGGATTCTATGATTTTATTTTTCTATGAAATAAGAATCAAAGCGTACCATCTGATCATCACTGAGAATTTGAGAATATAAAATATTCCTCTGTAAAATATGTGTATGAAAATGCTAGCAGCATTAATACATTTGATATTTATATATTGAAATATTTTCCTAGTAAAAGCAACTCTGAGGTTGAAATCATAGAATTATAGAATATCTCAAGTTGGAAAGGACCCATAAGGATCTATGAGACTAACTCCCTGCTCCTCGCACGACTACCTAAAATGCAATCGTATGGCTACAGGCATTATCCAGACAGTCCTTGGACTCCGAAATGCTAAAAAAACAGCTGGACACTGCTTAATTTCCTTAAGCTAGAACTGAAAACATTGGCTGGTAAGTTTCAATGGATTTTGGTAAAACTTTCAGATTAGTAAACACTAACTGTCTTTCATTTTTTTGGTGCAAACTGGAGTGCATCTTGTCAAAACTCCGTTACTAAAAATATTACAGCATACTCAAAAGAAAGCCCTCAATATAACATGCTTTTCCACATAAGCAGATTTGTTTTACAGCTATTCTGGAGGAAGAGAATTAGACTTACATAATTTCTTGCAACAGCACCAGCAACCATTCAACTCGCAGTGAATTGGATGAGCTCTCTATAGTTTTCAGTCAGGTCTGTGACAGAAATATATCTATATATTGTATGTAAACATATTATATATATTTATATATGTAGGTAGGATTAGTTTTCAGCAGATTAATAAACTGATCTGACCAATGTATGTCTGAGCATCTGCTAATACTTATTCCAGGGACAGAGGCTGTAGACTGGTTGGAGAAGAAAACAAGACTGCTCCATTTAGCGGTAAAAGACTCTTACATTAGTTTACTTTAATCGCTGAACAACACAATTAACAGCTGTTCAGCCGGGATTAGAGACATGAGTGAAAGTTGTGTGATGCCCAGCTGAAGAAACACATTATTGAGATATCTACTGTAAATAGGAGTCAATTAGAGCATTCGACTTGTCTCAGAATTCAGAGGGATTTAATGATGATATCAAAATACCTGTGCATTCCTTTGATGCAGCAACAGTTTGGGAGAGGGTCTGTGTTTATTTATTTTTAATGGAATTCTTAGATCCAGGTGCACAATGCTGTGACAGCTTTAAGAAGACAGTAATTATCTGGTAAAGTATGCATCACCAAATCATTTAATAGATAAAGACTCCTATACAGGAAACAAGCTCTTTCAGATATAGTAACAATTTGGATGAGTAATTTTATGTCTTTAAAATTCAGTGAAAGCAGCAACTTTTAATTATACAGCTCTATTCTATATTATTTTAATTGACAGACGTTGTTTAATTAAACGTGAGGAAGGTGAAACAGAACGTGAAACAAGGATACTACCCCTCCTTTTCTATCACACAAAAGAAAGACCCTTTTAATTCTAATGCTGCATCACATATATGCTTTTGAAATTTGATGACTGCTCTGGAGGACATTTAATGCTTTTTAATTAATGGATGATTTTGCAGACGCTGAGCACCTATATGTGGTGTTCACATGGAGAGTCTGTCTAGCAGTAGATGTTAGGGATTTACACTGCCATATTCACTGTAGTAGCTATGCATCTGAATCAATGGGTTTACTATTTTACCAGTGAGGAACAAATGGCAAACCTATCAAATATATGAGCTTCTCTAGAAGTGATTTACAATGGAAATATTAATGAATATTTCATTACAGCTGTGCTGCTAGGTGCTATTACTTTATTATTTTTTTAACGAACCAATCAGGTACAAGCCTGACTAAGATATTTTTAGAGAACACAATACGGACTATTTGACAGAACCTTGCACCATTTTCTTGAATTTGTTTCCCTCGGGCTATTGTGTAATTGGTTCCTAAGTAACCTCAACAACCTTGCCTGGAACACCTCTCCAGATATATTCTTCCTTTGGGGGGTAGGGGCCAGGGGCAAGAGTAGTTTATATTAAATCTCAGCACAAAAAGCAGGAAGCAATTATGACTCTTCTCAAACAATAACAACAGTAAGAAATCAAATCCCAACATTACAGGTATATAAGGAAAAGCACAAAATAGAATGTTGAGATTATTATGGTGCTACACTATAAACGCAAGTGTGCCCAAACTTCAGCCATTACTGCCAAAGCTAGCTTTTGGCAGCTTTTCATATCCCCAAATGGGGCGTGCTGTCCTTGCTTAGAAAAATTAGTTCAAGGGTATGGAAATTCTTTGAACTCCACACAGTCTGCATATCCTGCCCC